>JACBKR010005342.1:0-18905 GCA_014218235.1 Colocasia esculenta | reverse complement strand
CCCTTTAGACTCAGGTTTTTTTTAGATCCGTCATTTCAACGCCCAACCCAATCCGGGAATCCAAATCGGATTCCGTCAGTTCGCACAGGTCAATTTCACCCACCCATTCGTGTCGGAGCGAACGGCACGCCGATCAGATCCCTATTTGGGATTTTGGACCCCCGGGTTGTGTGTTTTGACCCTTTAGATTCTGGTTTTTTTTAGATCCGTCATTTCAACGTCCAACCCAATCCGGAATCCAAATTAGATTCCGTCAGTTCGCACACGTCAATTTCACCCACCCGGTTGTGTCGAAGCAAACGACACGCTGATCAGATACCTATTTGGGATTTTGGACCCCCGGGTTGTGTGTTTTGACCCTTTAGACTCATGTTTTTTTTAGATCCGTCATTTTAACGCCCAACCCAATCCGAGAATCCAAATTAGATTCTGTCAGTCTGCAGACGTCAATTGAACCCACCCGGTCGTGTCGGAGCAAACAGCACTACGATCAGATCCCTATTTGGGATTTTGGACCCCTGGGTTTTGTGTTTTGACCCTTTAGACTGAGGTTTTTTTAGATCCGTCATTTCAACGCCCAACCCAATCCGGGAATCCAAATCGGATTCTGTCAGTTCGCACAGGTCATTTCACCACCGGTCGTGTCGGAGCGAAACGACATGCCGATCAGATCCCTATTTGGGATTTTGTACCATCGGGTGTGTGTGTTTTGACCATTTAGATTCTGGGTTTTTTTTAGATCCGTCATTTCAAAGGCCAACCCAATCCGGAATCAAAATTAGATTCCGTCAGTGCGCACATGTCAATTGAACCCACCCGGTCTCGTAGGAGCGAACAGCACGCCGATCAGATCTCTATTTGGGATTTTGGACCACCGGGTTGTGTGTTTTGACCCTTTAGACTCAGGTTTTTTTAGATCCGTCATTTCAAAACCCAACCCAATCCGGGAATCCAAATCGGATTCCGTCAATTCGCACACGTCAATTTCACCCACCCGGTCGTGTCGGAGCGAACGGCACGCCCATCAGATCCCTATTTGGGATTTTGGACCCACCGGTTGTGTGTTTTGACCCTTTAGACTCAGATTTTTTTAGATCCGTCATTTCAACGCCAACCCAATCCGAGAATCCAAATTAGATTCCGTCAGTCGCACACGTCAATTTCACCCACCGGTTGTGTCGGAGGAAGACGACACGCTGATCAGATACCTATTTGGGATTTTGGACCCCGGGTGTGTGTTTTGACCCTTTAGACTCATATTTTTTTTTCTATCCGTCATTTTAACGCCAACCCAATCCGAGAATCCATATTAGATTCCGTCAGTTCCCACACGTCAATTGAACCCACCCGGTCTTGTCGGAGCAAACAGCACGCCGATCAGATCCTATTTGGATTTTGTACCCCCGGGTTGTGTGTTTTGACCCTTTAGACTCAGATTTTTTTTAGATCCGTCATTTCAACGCCCAACCCAATCCGAGAATCCAAATTGGATTCCGTTAGTTCGCACATGTCATTTCACCCACCCGGTCGTGCGGAGGCAAATGGTACGCTGATCAGATACCTAATTTGGGATTTGGGACCCCCCGGGTTGTGTGTTTTGACCCTTTAGACCATATTTTTTTTAGTATCCGTCCATTTTAACGCCCAACCCAATCCGAGATCCATATTAGATTCCGTCAGTTCGCACAACGTCAATGAACCCACCCGGTCGTGTCGGAGCAAACAGCACGCCGATCAGATACCTATTTTGATTTTGTACCCCCGGGTTGTGTGTTTTGACCCTTTGACTCAGATTTTTTTAGATCCTTCATTTCAACGCCCAACCCAATCCGAGAATCCAAATTGGATTCCGTTAGTTCGCAACATGTCAATTTCACCCACCCGGTCGTGTCGGAGCAAATGGTACGCTGATCAGATACCTATTGGGATTTTGGACCCCCGGGTTTTGTGTGTTTTGACCCTTTAACTCATATTTTTTTATATCCGTCATTTTAACGCCCAACCCAATCCGAGAATCCATATAGATTCCGTCAGTTCGCACACGTCAATTGAACCCACCCGTCGTGTCGGATCAAACAGCACGCCGATCAGATACCTATTTTGATTTTGTACCCCCGGGTTGTGTGTTTTGACCCTTTAGACTCGATTTTTTTTTAGATCCGTCATTCAAACGCCCACCCAATCCGAATCCAAATTAGATTCCGTCAGTTCGCACACGTCAATTTCACCCACCTGGTTGTGTTGGAGCCAACGACATGCTGATCAGATATCTATTTGGATTTTGGACCCCCGGTTTTGTGTTTTGACCCTTTAGACTCAGATTTTTTTTAGATCCGCCATTTCAACGCCCAACCCATCCGAGAATCCAAATTAGATTCCGTCAGTTCGAACACGTCAATTTCACCGCCCCTGTTTGTGTCGGAGCAAACGACACGGTGATCAATACCTATTTGGGATTTTGGACCCCCGGTTGTGTGTTTTGACCCTTTAGACTCATGTTTTTTTTAGATCCGTCATTTCACGCCCAACCCATCCGAGAATCCAAATTAGATTCTGTCAGTCTGCAGACGTCATTGAACCCACCCGGTCGTGTCGGAGCAAACAGGCACTACGATCGATCCCTATTTGGATTTGGGACCCCCGGGTTTTGTGTTTTGACCCTTTAGACTGAGGTTTTTTTTTAGATCCGTCATTCACAACAACCCACCCAATCCGGGAATCCAAATCGGATTCCGTCAGTTCGCACAGGTCAATTTCACCCACCCGGTCGTGTCGGAGCGAACGACATGCCGATCAGATCCCTATTTGGGATTTTGGACCATCGGGTTGTGTGTTTTGACCCTTTAGATTCTGGTTTTTTTTAGATCCGTCATTTCAACGGCCAACCCAATCCGGAATCCAAATTAGATTCCGTCAGTTCGCACACGTCAATTGAACCCACCCGGTCTCGTCGGAGCGAACAGCACGTCGATCAGATCTCTATTTGGGATTTTGGACCCCCGGGTTGTGTGTTTTTGACCCTTTAGACTCATGTTTTTTTAGATCCGTCATTTCAAAACCCAACCCAATCGGAATCCAAATCGATTCCGTCAGTTCGCACACGTCAATTTCACCCACCCCGGTCGTGTTGGAGCGAACGCACGCCGATCAGATCCCTATTTGGGATTTTGGACCCCCGGTTGTGTGTTTTGACCCTTTAGACTCAGTTTTTTTTTAGATCCGTCATTTCAACGCCCAACCCCAATCCGGGAATCCAAATCGGATTCCGTCAGTTCGCACACGTCAATTTCACCCACCCCGGTCGTGTCAAGCGAACGCACGCCGATCAGATCCTATTTGGGATTTTGGACCCCCGAGTTGTGTGTTTTGACCCTTTAGACTCAGTTTTTTTTAGATCCGTCATTTCAACGCCCAACCCAATCCGAGAATCCAAATTAGATTCCGTCAGTTCGCACACGTCAATTTCACCCACCCGGTCGTGTCGGAGCAAACGGCACGCCGATCAGATCCCTATTTGGGATTTTGGACCCCCGGGTTGTGTGTTTTGACCCTTTAGACTCAGGTTTTTTTTAGATCCGTCATTTCAACGCCCAACCCAATCCGAGAATCCAAATTAGATTCCGTCAGTTCGCACACGTCAATTTCACCCACCCGTTCGTGTCGGAGCAAACGACACGCTGATCAGATACCTATTTGGGATTTTGGACCCCCGGGTTGTGTGTTTTGACCCTTTAGACTCAGGTTTTTTTTAGATCCGTCATTTTAACGCCCAACCCAATCCGAGAATCCAAATCGATTCCGTCAGTTTCGCACACGTCATTGAACCCACCCGGTCGTGTCGGAGCAAACAGCACGCCGATCAGATACCTATTTGGATTTTGGACCCCCGGGTTGTGTGTTTTGACCCTTTAGACTCAGATTTTTTTTAGATCCGTCATTTCAACGCCCAACCCAATCCGAATCCAAATTAGATTCCGTCAGTTCGCACACGTCAATTTCACCCACCTGTTGTGTTGGAGCAAACGACACGCCGATCAGATCCTATTTGGGATTTTGGACCCCCGGGTTGTGTGTTTTGACCCTTTAGACTCAGATTTTTTTTAGATCCGTCATTTCAACGCCCAACCCAATCCGAGAATCCAAATCAGATTCCGTCAGTTCGCACACGTCAATTTCACCGACCCTGTTGTGTCGGAGGAACGACACGCTGATCAGATACCTATTTGGGATTTTGGACCCCCGGGTTGTGTGTTTTGACCCTTTAGACTCATTTTTTTTAGATCCGTCATTTTAACGCCCAACCCAATCCGAGAATCCAAATTAGATTCCGTCAGTTCGCACACGTCAATTAAACCCACCCGGTCGTGTCGGAGAAACAGCACTACGATCAGATCCCTATTTGGGATTTTGGACCCCCGGGTTGTGTGTTTGACCCTTTAGACTCAGATTTTTTTTAGATCCGTCATTTCAACGCCCAACCCAATCCGGAATCCAAATCGATTTCGTCAGTTCGCACACGTCAATTTCACCCACCCGTCGTGTCGGAGCGAACGGCACACGCCGATCAGATCCCTATTTGGGATTTTGGACCCTCGGGTTGTGTGTTTTGACCCTTTAGACTCTGGTTTTTTTTAGATCCGTCATTTCAACGTCCAACCCAATCCGGAATCCAAATTAGATTCCGTCAGTTCGCACACGTCAATTGAACCCACCCGGTCTCGTCGGAGCGAACAGCACGCCGATCAGATCTCTATTTGGGATTTTGGACCCCCGGGTTGTGTGTTTTGACCCTTTAGACTCAGGTTTTTTTAGATCCGTCATTTCAAAACCCAACCCAATCCGGGAATCCAAATCGGATTCCGTCAGTTCGCACACGTCAATTTCACCCACCCGGTCGTGTCGGAGCGAACGGCACGCCGATCAGATCCCTATTTGGGATTTTGGACCACCGGGTTGTGTGTTTTGACCCTTTAGACTCAGGTTTTTTTTAGATCCGTCATTTCAACGCCCAACCCAATCCGGGAATCCAAATCGGATTCCGTCAGTTCGCACAGTCAATTTCACCCACCCGGTCGTGTCGGAGCGAACGGCACGCCGATCAGATCCCTATTTGGATTTTGGACCCCGGGTTGTGTGTTTTGACCCTTTAGACTCTGGTTTTTTTAGATCCGTCATTTCAACGCCCAACCCAATCCGGGAATCCAAATCGGATTCCGTCAGTTCGCACACGTCAATTTCACCCACCCGGTCGTGTCGGAGCGAACGGCACGCCGATCAGATCCTATTTGGGATTTTGGACCCCCGGGTTGTGTGTTTTGACCCTTTAGACTCAGGTTTTTTTTAGATCCGTCATTTCAACGCCCAACCCAATCCGGGAATCCAAATTGGATTCCGTCAGTTCGCACACGTCAATTTCACCCACCCGATCGTGTCGGAGCAAACGACACGCTGATCAGATCCCTATTTGGGATTTTGGACCCCCGGGTTGTGTGTTTTGACCCTTTAGACTCATATTTTTTTTAGATCCGTCATTTCAACGCCCAACCCAATCCGAGAATCCAAATTAGATTCCGTCAGTTCGCACACGTCAATTTAACCCACCCGGTCGTGTCGGAGCAACAGCACGCCGATCAGATACCTATTTGGATTTTGGACCCCCGGGTTGTGTGTTTTGACCCTTTAGACTCAGATTTTTTTAGATCCGTCATTTCAACGCCCAACCCAATCCGGGAATCCAATTAGATTCCGTCAGTTCGCACACGTCATTTCACCCACCCGGTCGTGTCGGAGCAAACGACAACGATCAGATATCTATTTGGGATTTTGGACCCCCGGGTTTGTGTGTTTTGACCCTTTAGACTCAGTTTTTTTTTAGATCCGTCATTTCAACGCCCCCAATCCGGAATCCAAATTAGATTCCGTCAGTTCGCACACGTCAATTTCACCCACCCTGTCGTGTCGGAGCAACGACACGCTGATCAGATCCCTATTTGGGATTTTGGACCCCCGGGTTGTGTGTTTTTGACCCTTTAGACTCATGTTTTTTTTAGATCCGTCATTTCAACGCCCAACCCAATCCGAGAATCCAAATTAGATTCCGTCAGTTCGCACACGTCAATTAAACCCACCCGGTCGTGTCGAGAAACAGCACTACGATCAGATCCCTATTTGGATTTGGACCCCCGGGTTGTGTGTTTGACCCTTTAGACTCAGGTTTTTTTTAGATCCGTCATTTCAACGCCCACCCAATCCGGGAATCCAAATCGGATTCCGTCAGTTCGCACACGTCAATTTCACCCACCCGGTCGTGTCGGAGCGAACGGCACGCCGATCAGATCCCTATTTGGGATTTTGGACCCCCGGTTGTGTGTTTTGACCCTTTAGATCTGGTTTTTTTTAGATCCGTCATTTCAACGCCCAACCCAATCCGGAATCCAATTAGATTCCGTCAGTTCGCACACGTCAATTGAACCCACCCGTCTGTCGGAGCGAACGGCACGCCGATCAGATCCCTATTTGGATTTTGGACCCCCGGGTTGTGTGTTTTGACCCTTTAGACTCAGGTTTTTTTTAGATCCGTCATTTCAACCCAACCCAATCCGGGAATCCAAATCGGATTCCGTCAGTTCGCACACGTCAATTTACCCCCCTCGTGTCGGAGCGAACGGCACGCCGATCAGATCCCTATTTGGGATTTTGGACCCCCGGGTTGTGTGTTTTGACCCTTTAGACTCAGGTTTTTTTTAGATCCGTCATTTCAACGCCCAACCCAATCCGGAATCCAAATCGATTCCGTCAGTTCGCACACGTCAATTTCACCCACCCGTCGTGTCGGAGCGAACGGCACGCCGATCAGATCCCTATTTGGGATTTTGGACCCACGGGTTTGTGTTTTGACCCTTTAGACTCAGGTTTTTTTTTAGATCCGTCATTTCAACGCCCAACCCAATCCGGGAATCCAAATCGGATTCCGTCAGTTCGCACACGTCACTTTCACCCACCCGGTCGTGTCGGAGCGAACGGCACGCCGATCAGATCCCTATTTGGGATTTTGGACCCCCGGGTTGTGTGTTTTGACCCTTTAGACTCAGGTTTTTTTTAGATCCGTCATTTCAACGCCCAACCCAATCCGGGAATCCAAATTGGATTCCGTCAGTTCGCACACGTCAATTTCACCCACCCGGTCGTGTCGGAGCGAACGGCACGCCGATCAGATCCCTATTTGGGATTTGGACCCCCGGGTTGTGTGTTTTGACCCTTTAGACTCAGGTTTTTTTTAGATCCGTCATTTCAACGCCCAACCCAATCCGGGAATCCAAATCGGATTCCGTCAGTTCGCACACGTCAATTTCACCCACCCGGTCGTGTCGGAGCGAACGGCACGCCGATCAGATCCCTATTTGGGATTTTGGACCCTCGGGTTGTGTGTTTTGACCCTTTAGATTCTGGTTTTTTTTAGATCCGTCATTTCAACGTCCAACCCAATCCGGAATCCAAATTAGATTCCGTCAGTTCGCACACGTCAATTGAACCCACCCGGTCTGTCGGAGCGAACGACACGCGATCAGATCCCTATTTGGGATTTTGGACCCCCGGTTGTGTGTTTTGACCCTTTAGACTCAGGTTTTTTTTAGATCCGTCATTTCAAACCCAACCCAATCCGGGAATCCAAATCGGATTCCGTCAGTTCGCACACGTCATTTCACCCACCCGGTCGTGTCGGATGAACGCACGCCGATCAGATCCCTATTTGGGATTTTGGACCCCCGGGTTGTGTGTTTTGACCCTTTAGACTCAGGTTTTTTTAGATCCGTCATTTCAACGCCCAACCCAATCCGGGAATCCAAATCGGATTCCGTCAGTTCGCACACGTCAATTTCACCCACCCGGTCGTGTCGGAGCGAACGGCACGCCGATCAGATCCCTATTTGGGATTTTGGACCACCGAGTTGTGTGTTTTGACCCTTTAGACTCAGGTTTTTTTTAGATCCGTCATTTCAACGCCCAACCCAATCCGAGAATCCAAATTAGATTCCGTCAGTTCGCACACGTCAATTTCACCCACCCGGTCGTGTCGGAGCAAACGGCACGCTGATCAGATACCTATTTGGGATTTTGGACCCCCGGGTTGTGTGTTTTGACCCTTTAGACTCAGGTTTTTTTTAGATCCGTCATTTCAACGCCCAACCCAATCCGAGAATCCAAATTAGATTCCGTCAGTTCGCACACGTCAATTTCACCCACCCGGTTGTGTCGGAGCAAACGACACGCTGATCAGATACCTATTTGGGATTTTGGACCCCCGGGTTGTGTGTTTTGACCCTTTAGACTCATATTTTTTTTAGATCCGTCATTTTAACGCCCAACCCAATCCGAGAATCCAAATTAGATTCCGTCAGTTCGCACACGTCAATTGAACCCACCCGGTCGTGTCGGAGCAAACAGCACGCCGATCAGATACCTATTTTGGATTTTGTACCCCCGGGTTGTGTGTTTTGACCCTTTAGACTCAGATTTTTTTTAGATCCGTCATTTCAACGCCCAACCCAATCTGAGAATCCAAATTAGATTCCGTCAGTTCGCACACGTCAATTTCACCCACCTGGTTGTGTTGGAGCAAACGACACGCTGATCAGATATCTATTTGGGATTTTGGACCCCCGGGTTGTGTGTTTTGACCCTTTAGACTCAGATTTTTTTTAGATCCGCCATTTCAACGCCCAACCCAATCCGAGAATCCAAATTAGATTCCGTCAGTTCGCACACGTCAATTTCACCGACCCTGTTGTGTCGGAGCAAACGACACGCTGATCAGATACCTATTTGGGATTTTGGACCCCCGGGTTGTGTGTTTTGACCCTTTAGACTCATGTTTTTTTTAGATCCGTCATTTTAACGCCCAACCCAATCCGAGAATCCAAATTAGATTCCGTCAGTTCGCACACGTCAATTAAACCCACCCGGTCGTGTCGGAGAAAACAGCACTACGATCAGATCCCTATTTTGGATTTTGGACCCCCGGGTTGTGTGTTTTGACGCTTTAGACCCAGATTTTTTTTAGATGCGTCATTTCAACGCCCAACCCAGTCCGGGAATCCAAATCGGATTCCGTCAGTTCGCACAGGTTAATTTCACCCACCCGGTCGTGTCGGAGCGAACGGCACGCCGATCAGATCCCTATTTGGGATTTTGGACCCTCGGGTTGTGTGTTTTGACCCTTTAGATTCTGGTTTTTTTTAGATCCGTCATTTCAACGTCCAACCCAATCCGGAATCCAAATTAGATTCCGTCAGTTCGCACACATCAATTGAACCCACCCGGTCTCGTCGGAGCGAACAGCACGCCGATCAGATCTCTATTTGAGATTTTGGACCCCCGGGTTGTGTGTTTTGACCCTTTAGACTCAGGTTTTTTTAGATCCGTCATTTCAAAACCCAACCCAATCCGGGAATCCAAATCGGATTCCGTCAATTCGCACACGTCAATTTCACCCACCCGGTCGTGTCGGAGCGAACGGCATGCCGATCAGATCCCTATTTGGGATTTTGGACCACCGGGTTGTGTGTTTTGACCCTTTAGACTCAGGTTTTTTTTAGATCCGTCATTTCAACGCCCAACCCAATCCGGGAATCCAAATCGGATTCCGTCAGTTCGCACAGGTCAATTTCACCCACCCGGTCGTGTCGGAGCGAACAGCACGCCGATCAGATCCCATTCGGGATTTTGGACCCTCGGGTTGTGTGTTTTGTCCCTTTAGATTCTGGTTTTTTTTAGATCCGTCATTTCAACGCCCAACCCAATCCGGGAATCCAAATCGGATTCCGTCAGTTCGCACACGTCACTTTCACCCACCCGGTCGGGTCGGAGCGAACGGCACGCCGATCAGATCCCTATTTGTGATTTTGGACCCCCGGGTTGTGTGTTTTGACCATTTAGACTCAGGTGTTTTTTAGATCCGTCATTTCAACTCCCAACCCTATCCGGGAATCCAAATTGGATTCCGTCAGTTCGCACACGTCACTTTCACCCACCCGGTCGTGTCGGAGCAAACGACACGCTGATCAGATACCTATTTGGGATTTTGGACCCCCGGGTTGTGTGTTTTGACCCTTTAGACTCATATTTTTTTTATATCCGTCATTTTAACGCCCAACCCAATCCGAGAATCCATATTAGATTCCGTCAGTTCGCACACGTCAATTGAACCCACCCGGTCGTGTCGGAGCAAACAGCACGCCGATCAGATACCTATTTTGGATTTTGTACCCCCGGGTTGTGTGTTTTGACCCTTTAGACTCAGATTTTTTTTAGATCCGTCATTTCAACGCCCAACCCAATCCGAGAATCCAAATGAGATTCCGTCAGTTCGCACACGTCAATTTCACCCACCGGTTGTGTCGGAGCAAACGCACGCTGATCAGATATCTATTTGGGATTTTGGACCCCCGGGTTGTGTGTTTTTGACCCTTTAGACTCATATTTTTTTAGATCCGTCATTCAACGCCAACCCAATCCGAGAATCCAAATTAGATTCCGTCAGTTCGCACACGTCATTTCACCCACCCGTTGTGTCGGAGCAAACGCACGCCGATCAGATCCTATTTGGGATTTTGGACCCCCGGGTTTGTGTTTTTTGACCCTTAGACTCAGTTTTTTTAGATCCGTCATTTTAACGCCCAACCCAATCCGAGAATCCAAATTAGATTCCGTCAGTTCGCACACGTCAATTAAACCCACCCGGTCGTGTCGGAGAAACGCACACGATCAGATCCCTATTTTGGATTTTGGACCCCCGGGTTGTGTGTTTTGACGCTTTAGACCCAGATTTTTTTTAGATCCGTCATTTCAACGCCCACCCATCCGGAATCCAAATTGGATTCCGTCAGTTCGCACAGGTCAATTTCCCACCCGGTCGTGTCGGAGCAAACGACACGCCGATCAGATCCCTATTTGGGATTTTGGACCCCCGGGTTGTGTGTTTTGACCCTTTAGACTCTGGTTTTTTTTAGATCCGTCATTTCAACGTCCAACCCAATCCGAATCCAAATTAGATTCCGTCGTTCGCACACATCAATTGAACCCACCCCGTTCGTGTCGAAGCGAACAGCACGCCGATCAGATCCCTATTTGGATTTTGGACCCCCGGGTTGTGTTTTTGACCCTTTAGACTCAGGTTTTTTTTTAGATCCGTCATTTCAAACCCAACCCAATCCGGGAATCCAAATCGGATTCCGTCATTCGCACACGTCAATTTCACCCACCCGGTCGTGTCGGAGCGAACGGCACGCCGATCAGATCCCTATTTGGGATTTTGGACCCCCGGGTTGTGTGTTTTGACCCTTTAGACTCGTTTTTTTTAGATATCCGTCATTTCAACGCCCAACCCAATCCGAATCCAAATCGGATTCCGTCAGTTCGCACACGTCAATTTCACCCACCCGGTCGTGTCGGAGCGAACGCACGCCGATCAGATCCCATTTTGGGATTTTGGACCCCCGGTTGTGTGTTTTGAACCCTTTAGACTCAGGTTTTTTTAGATCCGTCATTTCAACGCCCAACCCAATCCGGGATCCAAATCGGATTCCGTCAGTTCGCACACGTCAATTTCACCCCGGTCGTGTCGGAGCGAACGGCACGCCGATCAGATCCCTATTTGGATTTTGGACCCCCGGGTTGTGTGTTTTGACCCTTTAGACTCAGGTTTTTTTTAGATCCGTCATTTCAACGCCCAACCCAATCCGGGAATCCAAATTGGATTCCGTCAGTTCGCACACGTCACTTTCACCCACCCGGTCGTGTCGGAGCGAACGCACCCGATCAGATCCTATTTGGGATTTTGGACCCCCGGTTTGTGTTTTGACCCTTTAGACTCAGGTTTTTTTTAGATCCGTCATTTCAACGCCCAACCCAATCCGGAATCCAAATCGGATTCCGTCAGTTCGCACAGGTCAATTTCACCCACCCGGTCGTGTCGGAGCGAACGGCACGCCGATCAGATCCCTATTTGGGATTTTGGACCCCCGGGTTGTGTGTTTTGACCCTTTAGACTCAGGTTTTTTTTAGATCCGTCATTTCAACGTCCAACCCAATCCGAATCCAAATTAGATTCCGTCAGTTCGCACACGTCAATTGAACCCACCCGGTCTCGTCGGAGCGAACAGCACGCCGATCAGATCTCTATTTGGGATTTTGGACCCCCGGGTTGTGTGTTTTGACCCTTTAGACTCAGGTTTTTTTTAGATCCGTCATTTCAACGCCCAACCCAATCCGGGAATCCAAATCGGATTCCGTCAGTTCGCACACGTCAATTTCACCCCCCGTTCGTGTCGGAGCGAACGGCACGCCGATCAGATCCCTATTTGGGATTTTGGACCACCGGTTGTGTGTTTTTGACCCTTTAGACTCTGGTTTTTTTTTAGATCCGCATTTCAACGTCCAACCCAATCCGAGAATCCAAATTAGATTCCGTCAGTTCGCACACGTCAATTCAACCCACCATGTCCGTGTCGGAGCAAACGGCACGCCGATCAGATCCCTATTTGGGATTTTGGACCCCCGGTTTGTGTGTTTTGACCCTTTAGACTCAGGTTTTTTTTAGATCCGTCATTTCAACGCCCAACCCCACCCAATCCGGGAATCCAAATAGGATTCCTGTCAGTTCGCACACGTCATTTCACCCACCCGGTCGTGTCGGAGTCGAACAACGCAATCAGATCCCTATTTGGGATTTTGGACCCCCGGGTTGTGTGTTTTGACCTTTTAGACTCAGGTTTTTTTAGATCCGTCATTTCAACGCCCAACCCAATCCGGGATCCAAATGGATTCCGTCAGTTCGCACAGGTCAATTTCACCCACTCTGGTCGTGTCGAGCGAACGACACGCCGATCAGATCCCTATTTGGGATTTTGGACCCCGGGTTTGTGTGTTTTGACCCTTTAGACTCAGGTTTTTTTTATATCCGTCATTTCAACGCCCAACCCAATCCGGGAATCCAAATTAGATTCCGTCAGTTCGCACACGTCAATTTCAACCCACCCCGGTCGTGTCGGAGCGAACAGCACGCCGATCAGATCCCTATTTGGGATTTTGGACCCCCGGGTTGTGTGTTTTGACCCTTTAGACTCAGGTTTTTTTAGATCCGTCATTTCAACCGACAACCCAATCCGGGAATCCAAATCGGATTCCGTCAGTTCGCACACGTCAATTTCACCCCACCGGTCGTGTCAGAGCGAACGGCACGCCGATCAGATCCCTATTTGGGATTTTGGACCCCCGGGTTGTGTGTTTGACCCTTTAGACTCAGGTTTTTTTTAGATCCGTCATTTCAACGCCCAACCCACCGGGAATCCAAATCGGATTCCGTCAGTTCGCACACGTCAATTTCACCCACCGTTCGTGTCGGAGCGAACGGCACGCGATCAGATCCCTATTTGGGATTTTGACCCCTCGAGTTGTGTGTTTTGACCCTTTAGACTCAGGTTTTTTTAGATCCGTCATTTCACGCCCAACACCCATCCGGAATCCAAATTAGATTCCGTCAGTTCGCACACGTCAATTTCACCCACCCGTCGTGTCGGAGCGAACAGCACGCCGATCAGATCCTATTTGGGATTTTGGACCCCCGGTTTGTGTGTTTTTAAACCCTTTAGACTCGGTTTTTTTAGATCCGTCATTTCAAAACCCAACCCAATCCGGAATCCAAATTGGATTCCGTCAGTTCGCACACGTCAATTTCAACCCACCCGGTCGTGTCGGAGCGAACGGCACGCCGATCAGATCCCTATTGGGATTTTGGACCCCCGGTTGTGTGTTTTGACCCTTTAGACTCGGTTTTTTTTAGATCCGTCATTTCAACGCCCAACCCAATCCGGGAATCCAAACGGATTCCGTCAGTTCGACACGTCACTTTCACCCACCCGGTCGTGTCGGAGCGACCGACGCCGATCAGATCCCTATTTGGGATTTTGGACCCCCGGGTTGTGTGTTTTGACCCTTTAGACTCAGGTTTTTTTTAGATCCGTCATTTCAAACTCCCACCCAATCCGGAATCCAAATTGGATTCCGTCAGTTCGCACACTCATTTCATTTCACCCACCCGGTCGTGTCGGAGCGAACGGCACGCCGATCAGATCCCTATTTGGATTTTGGACCCCGTTGTGTGTTTTGTCCCTTTAGACTCAGGTTTTTTTTAGATCCGTCATTTCAACGCCCAACCCAATCCGGGAATCCAAATCGGATTCCGTCAGTTCGCACACGTCAATTTCACCCACCCGGTTCGTGTCGGAGCAAACGCCACGCCGATCAGATCCCTATTTGGGATTTTGGACCCCCGGGTTGTGTGTTTTGACCCTTTAGACTCAGGTTTTTTTTTAGATCCGTCATTTCAACGCCCAACCCAATCGGGAATCCAAATCGGATTCCGTCAGTTTCGCACCGTCACAATTTCACCCCACCCGGTCGTGTCGGAGCGAACGAGCCGATCAGATCCCTATTTGGGATTTTGACCCCCGGGTTGTGTGTTTTGACCCTTTAGACTCAGGTTTTTTTTAGATCGTCATTTCAACGCCCAACCCAATCCGGGAATCCAAATCGGATTCCGTCAGTTCGCACACGTCACTTTCACCCACCCGGTCGGTCGGAGCGAACGCCGCCTATCAGATCCTCTATTTGGGATTTTGGACCCCCGGGTTGTGTGTTTTGACCCTTTAGACTCAGGTTTTTTTTAGATCCGTCATTTCAAACTCCCAACCCAATCCGGGAATCCAAATTGGATTCCGTCAGTTCGCACACGTCACTTTCACCCCCCCGGTCGTGTCGGAGCGAACGGCACGCCGATCAGATCCTCTATTTGGGATTTTGGACCCCGAGTTGTGTGTTTTTTGACCCTTTAGACTCAGGTTTTTTTTTGATCCGTCATTTAACGCCCAACCCAATCCGGGAATCCAATTGGATTCCGTCAGTTCGCACACGTCAATTTCACCCACCCCTGTCGTGTGGAAAGCGAACGGCACGCCGATCAGATCCCTATTGGGATTTTGGACCCCCGGGTTTTGTGTTTTTTGACCCTTTAGACTCAGGTTTTTTTTTAGATCCGTCATTTCAACGCCCCACCCAATCCGGGAATCCAATTGGATTCCGTCAGTTCGCACACGTCAATTTCACCCACCCCGGTGTCGTGTCGGAGCAAACGACACGCCGATCATAACCTATTTGGGATTTTGGACCCCCGGGTTGTGTGTTTTGACCCTTAGACTCAGGTTTTTTTTAGATCCGTCATTCAACGCCCAACCCAATCGAGAATCCAAATTAATTCCGTCAGTTCGCACACGTCAATTTCACCCACCCGGTCGTGTCGTGCAAACGGCACGCTGATCAGATCCCTATTTGGGATTTGGACCCCCGGGTTGTGTGTTTTGACCCTTTAGACTCGGTTTTTTTAGATCCGTCATTTCAACGCCCAACCCAATCCGGGAATCCAAATCGGATTCCGTCAGTTCGCACACGTCAATTTCACCCACCCGGTCGTGTCGGAGCGAACGACACGCCGATCAGATCCCTATTTGGGATTTTGGACCCCCGGGTTGTGTGTTTTGACCCTTTAGACTCAGGTTTTTTTTAGATCCGTCATTTCAACGCCCAACCCAATCCGAGAATCCAAATTGGATTCCGTCAGTTCGCACACGTCAATTTCACCCACCCGGTCGTGTCGGAGTAAACGACACGCTGATCAGATACCTATTTGGGATTTTGGACCCCCGGGTTGTGTGTTTTGATCCTTTAGACTCAGATTTTTTTTAGATCCGTCATTTCAACGCCCAACCTAATCCGAGAATCCAAATTAGATTCCGTCAGTTCGCACACGTCAATTTCACCCACCCGGTTGTGTCGAAGCAAACGACACGCTGATCAGATACCTATTTGGGATTTTGGACCCCCGGGTTGTGTGTTTTGACCCTTTAGACTCATGTTTTTTTAGATCCGTCATTTTAACGCCCAACCCAATCCGAGAATCCAAATTAGATTCTGTCAGTCTGTAGATGTCAATTGAACCCACCCGGTCGTGTCGGAGCAAACAGCACTACGATCAGATCCCTATTTGGATTTGGACCCCCTGGTTTTGTTTTTTGACCCTTTAGACTGAGGTTTTTTTAGATCCGTCATTTCAACGCCCAACCCAATCCGGGAATCCAACTCAGATTCCGTCAGTTCGCACAGGTCAATTTCACACCCCCCGGTCGTGTCGGAGGCGAACGACGCCGATCAGATCCCTATTTGGGATTTTGGCCCCGGTTGTGTGTTTTGACCCTTTAGACTCAGGTTTTTTTTAGATCCGTCATTTCAACGCCCACCCAATCTGGGAATCCAAATTGATTCCGTCAGTTCGCACACGTCAATTTCCCCACCCGGTCGTGTCGGATCGAACGCACGCCGATCAGATCCCTATTTGGGATTTTGGACCCCGGGTTGTGTGTTTTGACCCTTTAGACTCAGGTTTTTTTAGATCCGTCATTTCAACGCCCAACCCAATCCGGAATCCAAATCGGATTCCGTCAGTTCGTACACATCCACTTTCACCCACCGGTCGTGTCGGAGCGAACGGCACGCTATCAGATCCCTATTTGGGATTTTGGACCACCGGTTGTGTTTTTTGACCCATTTAGACTCAGGTTTTTTTTTAGATCCGTCATTTCAACTCCCAACCCTATCCGGGAATCCAAATTGGATTCCGTCAGTTCGCACACGTCAATCTCACTTTCACCCACCCCGTCGTGTCGAAGGGGAAACGCACCCCGATCAGATCCCTATTGGGATTTTGGACCCTCGGTTGTGTGTTTTGACCCTTTAGACTCAGGTTTTTTTTGATACGTCATTTCAACCCCCCACCCATCGGGAATCCAAATCGGATTCCGTCAGTTCGCACACGTCAATTTCACCCACCACGTCTGTGTCGGAGCGAACGCACGCCGATCAGATCCCTATTTGGGATTTTGGACCCCCGGGTTGTGTGTTTTGACCCTTTAGACTCAGGTTTTTTTTAGATCCGTCATTTCAAATCACAACCCCAACCAATCCGGGAATCAAATTGGATTCCGTCAGTTCGCACACGTCATTTCACCCACCCGGTCGTGTCGGAGCAAACGACACGCTGATCAGATACCTATTTGGGATTTTGGACCCCCGGGTTGTGTGTTTTGACCCTTTAGACTCAGATTTTTTTAGATCCGTCATTTCAACGCCCAACCTAATCCGGGAATCCAAATTAGATTCCGTCAGTTCGCACACCGTCACTTGACACCCACCCGGTCGTGTCGGGCGAACGGCACGCCGATCAGATCCCTATTTGGGATTTTGGACCCTCTGGTTGTGTGTTTTGACCCTTTAGACTAGGTTTTTTTAGATCCGTCATTTTAACGCCCAACCCAGTCCGGGAATCCAAAGCGATTCCGTCAATTCGCACACTTCAATTTCACCCACCCGGTCGTGTCGGAGCGAACGCACGCGATCAGATCCCTATTTGGGATTTTGGACCCCCGGTTGTGTGTTTTGACCCTTAGACTCAGGTTTTTTTTAGATCCGTCCATTTCAAACGCCCAACCCAATCCGGGAATCCAAATGGATTCCGTCAGTTCTGCACACGTCAATTCACCCACCCGGTCGTGTCGGAGCAAACGACACGCTGATCAGATACCTATTTGGGATTTTGGACCCCCGGTGTTGTGTTTTGACCCTTTAGACTCAGATTTTTTTTAGATCCGTCATTTCAACGCCCACTAATCCGAGAATCCAAATTAGATTCCGTCAGTTCGCACACGTCATTTCATTTCACCCACCCCGTTGTGGTCGGAGCAAACGACACGCCTGATCAGATACCTATTTGGGATTTTGGACCCCCCGGGTTGTGTGTTTTGACCCTTTAGGACTCATGTTTTTTTTAGATCCTTCATTTTAACGCCCAAACCCATCCGAGAATCAATCTGTCAGACGTCATTGAACCCACCCGGTCGTGTCGGAGCAACAGCACTACGATCAGATCCCTATTTGGGATTTTGGACCCCCGGTTTTGTGTTTTGACCCTTTAGATGAGGTTTTTTAGATCCGTCATTTCAACGCCCCACCCAATCCGGGAATCCAAATCAGAATTCCGTCAGTTCGCACAGGTCAATTCACCCACCCCGGTCGTGTCGGAGCGAACGACACGCCGATCAGATCCTATTTGGGATTTTTGACCATCGGTGTGTGTTGTTGACCCTTTAGATTCTAGTTTTTTTTAGATCCGTCATTTCAAAACAACCCAACCCATCCGGAATCCAAATCGGATTCCGTCAGTTCGCACACGTCAATTCAACCCACCCGGTCTGTCGAGCGAACAGGACGCCGATCAGATCCCTATTTGGGATTTTTGGACCCCCGGGTTGTGTGTTTTGACCCTTAGACTCAGTTTTTTTTAGATTCGTCATTTCAACGCCCAACCCATCCGGGAATCCAAACGGATTCCGTCAGTTCGCACACGTCACTTTCACCCACCGGTCGTGTCGGAGCGAACACAGCACGCCGATCAGATCCCTATTTGGAATTTTGGACCACCGGTTGTGTGTTTTGACCCTTTAGACTCGGTTTTTTTTAGATCCGTCATTTCAACGCCCAACCCAATCCGGGAATCCAATCGGATTCCGTCAGTTCGCACAGGTCAATTTCACCCCACCCAGTCGTGTCGGAGCGAACGCACAGCCGATCAGATCCCTATTTGGGATTTTGGACCTCGGGTTGTGTGTTTTGACCCTTTAGATTCTGGTTTTTTTTAGATCCGTCATTTCAACGTCCAACCCAATCCGGGAATCCAAATTAGATTCCGTCAGTTCGCACACGTCACTTACCCACCCGGTCTCGTCGGAGCGAAGGACGCT
>JACBKR010005341.1:0-18946 GCA_014218235.1 Colocasia esculenta | reverse complement strand
CTTAAGAGGAATGAACTTCTTTTTGGCTGCCTGGTGCAGGAATTCATGAACAAAGATGTTCCAGTGGAGACCCTGGGTGTAGCAACCTGAATTTTTAAGAAAATAAAAATTTAAATAAAGAATTAAAACCTAGCTAAATGGATATTTAAATGAAAATAGCATTAAATAAAACCCATTAAATGGAAAAGAGTAATGGGCTTTGCTTAATGGACCATCTAGAATTTATTGGATCAAAATATGAATTTACAAAGGGAGAATAATAAGAAAATACCCTAAATTCGGAGTTTAATTATCTCATAATTGGAAAGGGGTTATTAAAGCAATAAAAGTGACAATTAGAGTTGGAATTGGATTCCTAAACTTACCCCATATAGTCTAGCATGAATTTAGATACTATCCTAACCCAATTAGAGAGTGGAAAGCAAGAGAGGAAAGGTGGAGTTAGGAAATCTCGGAATTAAGAGGAATTTGAGTAGTAGTAGGAATAGGAACTTGTGTTTATATAAATACACCTCTTAAATCCTCATGGCCGATCCTAGCTCGTGCAAAGGGGTTCTTGGACGTGGAGAAGAGGCCAAGGAGGAGGAGAAATCGAGAAGAGGAAGATCCATCAAGCTTCTTCCTTCGTTCTTGGAGTTCTAAGCCCTAGAAGATAAATCGAGTCAAAGGTAGACATTCTCACGAGCAAAACTCAATTAAATCCATCTATAGATTGTTCCAATCATCAGGAACAAAAGCCCTCTTGTTTCACTCTTTTTCATCAAGCCAATCTTTTGTTCAAGATTTTAGAAGATCTGCAAACATGATAACCCCGAGACATCATGTTTAATTCTTATCTCCTGGTACACTTGATCCCATGCTACGAAATTTTGATTGTAAATGCTTGATCTTGTTAGGGATCTTTTGACCCCGAAAGCCCTAATTTCTGTTGATCATGTTACTCGAATTAAATCCATCTTGCTCCATGTGTCATGTTCTATGTTACTCGTTCTTGTTCGTTCTCAAACCATGATTCAAACCATGCTCTCTCTCGAATTCCTAATTACTAGAAGTACTCTCGCATGTCTAGTTCCATTTGCCACTAATTTCATGATTTTTCATCATGTATATAATAGTTATGATTTTCTAAATGACCCTGTATCAAAATTTGAATGTTCTGGTCCGCAATCCATTGTCTAGTCTGACTCCTGTCAGAGTCAGGCGCAGACCACCAGATCGCGACTACCCGATATGTCGCCTTCTGGGGTCCGATTGCGACAGCCTACCCGTCGCGACCAAGAAGGCGACAGGTAAGCCGTCGCGTTTCCAGTACCTGATTTGCAAGCCCTGTCGCGATCCTTACATGCTCCTGTCGCGATCTGCCTAGTACCTATCGCGACCCTCATTGGCCTATGTCGCCTTCACAGGTTTTGATGAAACCCCATAAAAATTATTTTTTGATGAAAACGCCTTTTTACAGTTATACCCCCAGTAAAAACTTGTTTTAAAAATGGAGCTACATTGAATGATTTAAAATACATATTCACGACTTATTTCTTGCTATGATTTCTCTTACACATGCACACACATGAACCATCCATATATGGCTGAAATCTGGCATAAAATATCTCATAATGTATCTGGTAATTTATTGCAATAAAGTATATAAATTTCCCTATTTTAAAGGACTTGTATTCGTTTCTTGCGTTGTTTATATACCGATATCGACGCTACACTGTTCTAGAATTCCTCTAGAACGTCGAGCACTGTTTTTACATACACACTTTACTTGGCTTGTGGTGAACTCCACGTCGGATATTCCTTTTACTGGACTAGTGAAACCTTGCACAAGGCCTCCGTAAGTCTCCTCTGATCATGGATTCCCACATGGTCGACGAGCCGGTTGTACCCTAACACCCATTACACCTTTAGGGATCGATATGATCCAAACGGCTATTAGAAGTTCGCTCTTACCTTGAATCACGTCGAACCTCTGGACTTGTGCATAACATGGCCAGCAAGAAGATCGTGAATCCCACCTGACTGCCAATACGACGTGCGCGTGTTGCGCAACTGTTACTATCGCTGTTACTAGTCGCATTACGTGCAATGTCCACTAGCTCTCATCTGTACTCTACTCGCTCGTCTATTTACATTCGCTCTACAATCTCGTCTATTCATCTAGTGCTCTCATCTACTTCTTGGTACTCTATATTGGCCATTGACTGATTGTCTAAAGATAAACAATATAACCAATGCCTGCCTGGCAATATATAAAGGGCCCGATCTGGTCCTGGGATGTGCGCCCGAAAGTGCTAGTGCCCATGGGAGTTAAATGATCAGAGTGTTTGGCATTACACTCAAGTGCTATCTATCTTGACTATCTATATGACAATCAAAACATAAAACGTGCTATACTCTTCGATGTCTAGAATGACAAACAAGTGCTATACTCGTCGTGCTATTATTATACTTGTGCTAGTTGTGCTATGGCCATCCTGCTATGCGTGCTATACTCGATACTTGTGCTATTTTTGGAAACTATACTCGATCTCGTGCTATTGTGCTATCCTGTTACATGTGTGCTATCTCTTGCTATATTTTGACTCTCTTGTACTACTATCTTTAGATACTCTGTCATTAAATGCGTTAATTACTTAAACCCTGCTTGAGCCTGAGATTTAAGTCCTACTGGACGTTATCGCTCACCCTATGTTATTTGATGTTGTGTTCTCAGGTGAGACCGAGGATGACACATACACTCACGAGGAGGGGAATGACCAAGAGTGAAGCCAGGAGTACCCTTGAGTCATTATGTTATCTAGAGTTGTAGTTAGTTATTCCTATTATTGCAATGTAATTGGGCCCTATAGAATGGCTCTGATATTAGTGGTTGTAACTAGACATTGGAAAAGTTATTAATGAGAAAGATTTGCTTTAGTAATATTCAATGTGCAATGGTTTGATGTCTAGTACTCGCTCTATACCATTTCTTGCAACTGCCTTCGCACTCCGATATTCGCGTCGGGGCGTGACCCGGGAGTGAGCTGCTTCCTTGGCTTGATAATACAAAAGGTATCTTATGTCCATTTGTGAGAGATAGACTTCCAAAGTGTTCATATGCCTTATAGAGATAGACAGAGGGAGTAGTTTGAGCTTCTGACATTCTGCACTCTCCTCTTGATAGGCTGTTGCCCACTGATGTTCATAACCTCTCAGATTCTACAAAGCTGTGTTGACACTCTTTCAAGGATGAGAGTTCGTGGGTGCATGCATCAAAACAAATCTGTGGAAGGACATTTTGATATTGTACTTGATCTGAATTGGCTGCTATCCTGATATGTCTGTTAAAAACTACCTGGGCAAACTGTTTCCTAAAAGAAATAACACCTACAAGATTAGGGTGTAATCCATAGGGCAATCCAATAGTCATTGAAGAAGTAATCTCTCTTTGCCCTTTAATAAGCATGCCCCACTGCCCTTTGTTCACATCCGGCAGACCCATCTTGAATCTCTCTTTTAAAGTGCTTCATCTTGTTGTAGCTTGTTTGGAGCTCTTTAAGGAGGTTGCCAAAAAGGTCAAAGAACCTTAGATTCAGGTGAAGAGGAACAGTCAGAAACTGGTTTCTAGACTTGGCTGCAGCAAATTTCTCTGCTTCACCAGGGTATAGGTTCAGGAATTCTGTAGGGGAGAGACTATGGCTTTCTGTGTAATGAGATTCACATCATCCAACAGGACTTCAGAAGTTTTAAGCAAAATAGGGAACTAGTCTTCAAACTTGTAGGCTGTCATCCCATGGACTTCAAGGAAAGCTTATATAGGCAGGAATTCTCTAAACAGATGCATATGGTGCTCCGAATGGTAGATGAAGGCATACCAAAATGGTGGAAGAAGGGAGCTAGGGTTGTCTTTTATTTGAGAGTCTGCTCTAGATGATAGTGCCACACGGGTACTATCTACGAGAGTGAAGGAGTAGAGCTGACTGAAGAAGGAATTAAGGATTGAGGGAGAGAAGAAAAGAAATGAGGAGCTAGAGTATGAAGAGTGGGTGTGTTCACAATGTGAGGCTTAAATGTATACTTCAAAGGAAAAGAAGAAATTGAAGTATTGATGGAAGTTGGAGGTTGTTCCTCTAGTTGAGAGGTGGAAGGAGGAGGATTAGAGGAAATAGAAGGAATAGGTTGAGAAGGAGGTGGTGGTGGTAGTTCAACAGCTGGAGAAGGTGAGGGATCAGTAGTAGGAGGAGAGGAAATAGTTAAGGGTTGAGAGGGAAAGACTGGGTTACCAGATTTCATGAGTTTCCTTCCAACCCTTTTCTTAAAAGTTTTGACCTTGGGATCGGCTTCTACCTCCATAGGTTGATCAGGCTGCACCAAATGCTACTCAGATGCTGAGTTCAACTGTTAAGGAGTCGGAGTAGGGTTCACTTAAGCAATCAATGTAAGGACTTCGACTTTTAGGGAGCCGGAGTCAAGCCAGACTTCGACTTTTCCAAAGTCGGATTACTACCTATTTGTTCATCAATTGATACAACACTTCGACTTTTCTAGAGTTGGAGTTAGTATGGTATATAGTATACGCTATGGACTTAGAGAAATTTTGTGTGCTAACTTTCACTAAAGTATTGTACATGTCATATTTCTTTTTATACAAAATAACTTGTAGTATATTCTAATAGTTTTGAATGTAGAAAGTCTTAAAAGATTTTTTCATAGGAAAAACTCAATGCTTAAAATGTTTAACAATGTTTTAAGGGATAGTTGCTCAACAAGCCAAAGCTTGTCGCAGTCGGCGCATGCATTGCGACACCATCGCTACCCTCAAGCCAGTCGCAATCTCAGACATAGGGGGTCTCAGGACAGTCCACCCAGGGATCACCCCAAAAACCTCCAAAAACACACCATTCGGGGGAGGGGAGTATGGGAGACTCTAGTAAAGCATGTAAACAAGCCAAACCACCCTCAAACCTCATGGATCATGCATTAAACAAGAAGTTCTACGCTCAAGGAAACCTCTCCATAAACGGAGCATGGATCTCTCACCCTAAACCCCAAACACAACAGTGAAACGAGGATCACAAGGGGGAGGGAAGCATGCTAGAACAAGAGGAAGAAGAGAAGTCCTTACCTCAAGGAGTAGAGCCAACTCATTGGGGCCTTCTCGTAGGAATGGCCGCCACCTCCTCGCTCCAAGCACCACGGACGTCGCCTACACGAAGGGGACGTCACCACCTCTCTAAGAACACCACAAAAGCCTCGTAGGAGACAAGGAGGTTCGGAGGAGGAAGAAGGAAAGAGGAAAGGGAGGGGGAAATGCGACGTCTGCCTCGATTTTGAACCGACGGTCCAAGAAACGCGACGGGTCGGGATGATGCAACAAGAACCTTGTCGCGACAGCTCTAGAGGTCGCGACCGACCACATGTCACAACTAACCCCAGGTCGCGAACCCAGAAGCTATCAAACCAAAGACCGGTCAAACCAAAACGCGACATCCTACCTAGTTGCGTCAACGTTGTACGCGCCCTGACACCCGACAGAAAGGACAAGTGTCAGAATAGTCAGGAGCAAAGTCGCGTTGCCTCCAGACGCCGCGAGAGGAACGCATTGCCCACCTTTGTCGCCACCAGAACACGACGGGCAAGAGTGCCACGACAAGAACCATGTCGCGTCCGGCACTGCTATCATGACCAGTAGGTCTGTCGCGACCCTGAGGAAGGGCCAAGGCCTAAGAGAGCCAGATCTTACATTCTTGCCCCCTTAAGAGATTTCATCCTCGAAATCAAAGAAACTCTATCTCTGAAAAAGAAAGCAGTAAGAGAAAACAACATACAATCACTCAAACAAGTATGGAAACTTCTCTCTCATCTCGTCCTCGCGCTCCCAAGTGGCCTCACCACCCACGCAATTCTCTCAAATAACCTTGACGAGCAGAATCTGTCTCCTGCACAACTGCTGCACTCTGTGGTCCACAACTCTAACCGGGTACTCTGGCACTGACAAGTCTGGTGCAACCTCAATCTGCGAGTAGTCCAACACATGTGATGAATCTGCAATGTACCTCCTCAGCTGCAAACGTGGAAAACACTATGCACTGCTGCTAACTCTGCTGGAAGACTCAACCGGTACGTGACCTCGTCGATCCTCTCCAAGATGGGAAAAGGCCCAATATACCTTGGACTAAGCTTTCCCCTCTTACCAAACCTCATAACACCTTTGGTCGGCGAGACCCATAAGAACACAAGGTCACCTACCTCAAACTGTAATGGCCTCCTGTGAACATCTGCATAACTCTTCTTCCTACTCTGTGCTGCTTGCAGTCTCTACCTAACTAAACTGACTGCATCTGCACACTGCTGCACCATCTCTGGCCCCAAGATCTGCCTCTCACCCACCTCGAACCAGTGAAGTGGTGTCCTGCACGGCCGACCATACAAAGCCTCGTATGGTGCCATTCCAATACTAGAGTGATAACTATTGTTATATGCAAACTCTACCATCGGAAGGTGCAACTCCCACATGCCACCCCAATCCAAACAACATGCTCTCAGCATGTCCTCCAAATATGAATGGTCCTCTCTGACTGGCCATCTGTCTGTGGGTGGTACGTTGAACTCAACCTCAACTTTGCGCCAAGAGCTCTCTGCAAACTGCGCCAAAACCCTGAAGTGAACCTTGGATCACTGTCAGAAACAATAGAAACTTGGGTTCCATGCAACATAACAACTCGGTCCATGTAAAGTATGGCAAATCGGTCCACTGACCAAGACATCATGACTGGAAGGAAGTGCGCTGACTTGGTCAACCTATCCACAATCACCCAAATACCATCATGCCTCTATGGAGAACGGGGCAAACCAACCACAAAGTCCATGGTGATGTCGTCCCACTTCCACTCAGGAATGGGAAACGACTGCAACTCACCACCAGGACACTGATGCTCTGCCTTCACCTGCTGATAGGTAAGGCAATGAGCAACAAACTCTGCCACACTCCCCTTCATCCCAGGCCACCAGAAGAACCTCTTTAGGTTATGATACATCTTGCTGGAACCAGGATGAATAGCATACCTCAACTTGTGAGCCTCTACCAATAGAACCTTGCGTGCATCACAAGGAACCTACAATCTGCCTCTGAACCTGACCTCAATGTCCTCATCTAACTCAACCTTTGGCATCTGCAAAATGTCGGCTAACTCTGAATCTGCCTATTGTGCCTCCAGCACTCGACGATACACAGATGGACAATTTGCTCATCACAACATGCTCTATGTGCCTCGAAGGACAGAAAACTCCCTAAACAAGGTCCTCAAACAACCTCCACTCCTTGATCTCAACGAGCTCAAACGAACTCGCCTGCTCAAGGCGTCAGCCATGATGTTAGCCCTTCCTGGGTGATAGAAGAGGGTAAGATCGTATTCCTTCAAGTACTCCATCTATCTTCGTTGCCTCAGGTTCAAATCCTTCTGAGTAAAGATGTACTGCAAGCTCTGGTGATCTGTGAAGATCTCGAATGCCTCACCGCACAAGTAGTGCCTCCACAACTTCAGAGCGAACACCACGGCTGCCAACTTTAAGTCGTGAGTAGGGTAGTTCTCCTCATGCTTCTTCAACTGCCTAGAAGCATAGGCGACGACCCCACCATACTGCATTAGCACGGCACCCAATGCAACGGCCCTGGACATTTATACCCAATAAGGGTCCATATCCAGATCCGTCTCCCGCGATCGGACCGAAGTCTCGCAAGGAATATCACAAACACAAGTCGCTGCCCCTAGTCGTCTTTCCCTCAGCCGGACATACAACTCAAACTCTGGAGTAAGGGTGTCCAGGAAGACGACTCAGACCTCAGAGGTACACACATACCGGGACACGCCCTAAGCACCTGGTGCTAGGGTACCCGACTGAAGAGGTATTCCGGATTAGGCATCGGACTACCAGACTCAGTAAGCACACAAAGCACGGCATACATACTTATACAACCTTTATGTACAACCCACGGTACACAAGTGTAAGGAATGGCTTATCATCGGTCACCTTGTGACCTTCAAGCCACCCTACACACAACCGTCATTAATGGGGTCATCCCATGACCACCAGACCACCCATTACACTTTATACACATTAACCATTAAACACTTACGTTAAACATAGGCATGGTGATGTCGTCCCACTTCCACTCAGGATGGGCAACGACTGCAACTCACCACCAGGACACTGATGCTCTGCCTTCACCTGGATAGGTAAGGCATGAGCAACAAACTCTGCCACACTCCCCTTCATCAAGGCCACCAGAAGAACCTTTAGGTTATGGTAATCTTGCTGGAACCAGGATGAATAGAATACCTCAACTTGTGAGCCTCTACCAATAGAACCTTGAGTGCTCACAAGGAACATACAATCTGCCTCTGAACCTGACCTCAATGTCCTCATCTAACTCAACCTTTGGCATCTGCAAAATGTCGGCTAACTCTGAATCTGCCTGTTGTGCCTCAGCACTCGACGATACACAAATGGACAAAATGGTCATCACAGCATGCTCTATGTGCCTCGAAGGACAGAAAACTCCTGAACAAGGTCCTCAACAACCTCCACTCCTTGACCTCAACGAGCTCAAATGAACTCATCTGCTCAAGGTGTCAACCACGATGTTAGACCTTCCTGGGTGATAGAAGAGGGTAAGATCGTAGTCCTTCAAGTACTCATCTATCTTCGTTGTCTCAGGTTCAAATCCTTTTGAGTAAAGATGTACTGCAAGCTCTGGTGATCTATGAAGATCTCGAACACCTCACCACACAAGTAGTGCCTCCACAACTTCAGAGCGAACACCACGGCTGCCAACTCTAAGTCGTGGGTAGGGTAGTTCTCCTCATGCTTCTTCAACTGCCTAGAAGCATAGGCGACGACCCCACCATACTGCATTAGCACGACACCAATGTAACGGCCCGGACATTTATAACCAATAAGGGTCCATATCCAGATCAGTCTCCCGCGATCGGACCGAAGTCTCGCAAGGGATATCACAAAATAAGTCGCTGCCCCTAGTCGTCTTTCCTCAGCCGGACATACAACTCAAACTCTGGAGTGAGGGTGTCCAGGAAGACGACTCAGACCTCAGAGGTACACACGTATCGAGACACACCCTAAGCACCCGATGCTAGGGTACCCGACTAAAGAGGTATTCCGGATTAGGCGTCGGACTACCAGACTCGGTAAGCACATAAAGCACGGTATACATACTTATACAACCTTTATGTACAACCCACAATACACAAGTGTAAGGAATGGCTTATCATCGGTCACCCTGTGACCTTCAAGCCACCCTACACACAACCGTTCATTAATGGAGTCATCCCATGACCACCAAGACCACAATTACACTTTATACACATTAACCATTAAATACTTACGTTAACACATAGGCATGCCTTACACAACACATAAGCATACCGACCAGAACATATACTCGCCTGTCATTGGTCACCCGTGACCTCCATGGCAACACACATCACTTAGTACAATAAACATTACAATAACCTTTAGAGAACGACCATAGACCTGGGCTAGGTCTACACCAGACCTTCATTGCCCAACACCCAATACAGAACAACCACAGAAGCCAAAACGCGTCGAAGACAGTCGACGCCTTACAAAACGCATCGACTAGTTTGGACGCGATTCCAAACCTTGTCGTTGATAGGGCCAAGAGCCACGACCATGTCGTGTCGGCCCTTTTAGATGCTATTCAAAGGCTGTCGCGACAGGCCTTAGTGACGCGACCAAGTCGCGTCGGCCCGACACGAAGTCACAAGACCCCAACTGGTCAAACCTATGGTCAACACCTAGTCGCGTCCGACCTTGTGTCGCCGCGTGATGATGCTAAGCAACAGACTGCAAGGGCGCGACCAGACGACCGACATAACAAACACATCGGAAAGTAAATGCGTCATCGTGATGCGACGCGTTCAATGAATCACGGCGGGGACATCTGACGCGACTCCAGCTCTCTGTGACTTCATTACACAGACCGAACCCCACACTCCCACGGGAGAACCACCACACAAAAGTTGACCAAACTCCATTTCAAGCAGTAAACACAATCAAAACCGTAGCACCCACCCACACATGCTCCATCCTTAATCCAAAACCAAACATGCTTAAAATAGTAACACAAGGTAGGAAGTCTCCCTACCAGAAGAAGACGCCGAAGAACACCCAAAGCCTCTTCGTCGTCGGCACGCCCATGCTCCGAGCATCGTCCTCGCATGGTTCCCACGCCGCACAAGCCACCAGAAGCCGAAATCGCCAGAAATCCTCGCCGGAGAAGCTTCACCGCATCTCCCCTGCGCCGGACAGAGCCTCCTCTGCTCTGTCTTGCCGAAATGAAGCTTTTAACATACTATTGCAAATCGCGTCCGAAACAGACGCCGCATTTAAATTCCTTAAACGCGTCCGCCATGTTCGACGCCAAACAGAACCCACGCACCACGTGCTACAGAGGCGGTTCCTGAATCGCGTCTAGCAAGGCCGACGCATTCAAATCTCGTCGCCTGCCTCTGCTGCGATTCCAAATAGTGAACCAGCAGTGCAAATGGGCTAGCATATTCAGCCCACACTGCCCTCTCTGTGCACAGAACCACACAAACAGTCCATTGACCATCTTTTGGTCAAGAGCACTACACATATACCCGATAAACCCGGATCCGAACGACCGTACTATTACACCAAAGTCTGACCTCGAAGCATCAGTGTACACCACAAAACTTCGCTGCCTAACGATAGACCAACATTGGCGCTGAAGTCAAACCTCTCCTTCAGCTCCTGAAAACTCCGCTCATAGTTCTCAGCCCAAACAAATCTGGTCTCGAGTCTGGTCAATCTGGTCAACGGCTCTGCTATCCTAGAAAAGTCCTGGATAAACCTCCTGTAGTAGTCTGTCAAACCCAAAAAGTTGCGAACCTCTGACACTGTAGTGGGTTGCTCCCAAGACAGCACTGCCTCCACATTGGCAGGGTCCACTGCCACACCAGAACCTGAGATTACGAGTCCGAGAAAGTGCACCTCCCTCAACCAAAATTCACACTTGTCGAACTTGGCGTAAAGTTGGTGACTCCGCAATGCAACGTCTCCAACACAGATCTCATATGCTCCTTGTGCTTTTCCTGAGAAGCCGAGTAGACCAAAATGTCATCTACAAAGATGACCACAAACTTGTCCAAGTACTCGTTGAACACTCTATGCATCAGATCCATGAAAGCTGCGGGCACATTCATGAGTCCGAACGGTATCACGACAAACTCAAAGTGACCATACCTTGTGCGAAAAGCTGTCATGCCAATATCTAACTCTCTAATCCTCAACTGGTAGTATCGTGATCTCAAGTCAATCTTCGAAAACATTGTGACTGATTGCAACTGATCAAAAAAATCATCGATCCTGGGCAATGGATACTTGTTCTTCACTGTGACTTGGTTCAACAACTTGTAATCGATGCACAACCGCAAACTGCCATCATTCTTCCTCACGAATAACACTGGCGCTCCCCACGGTGAATGGCTCAGACAAATGAAACCCTGGTCAAGCAACTCAAGCAACTGGCGCTTCAACTCGCGCAACTCAGCCGGAGACATCCGGTATGGTGCCCTTGACAAAGGCATTGTCCTCGGCAAAAGCGCAATGGAGAAGTCTACCTCCCTCTCAGGCAGTAACCTAGGTAGATCCTCCGAAAAAACATCAAAAAACTCACACGCAATAGGTACATCAAAAACTGACAACCTGCTAGGCTCAAATGTACAAACAGAAGCATGGTACGCTACACAACCATCGCGGATCAAACGTCGAGCTCTATAAAAAGAAATAAAAGGTCAACGAGTAGACATAATACCTTGAAAGTAGATAATAGGCACTCCATGTATCTCAAACCACACGGTCTTTTGCTGACATCCACCACAGTTGAGTGAGCCTCTAACTAATCCATGCCAAGGATGACGTCAAAGTCATGAAGCTGCAATGCGTACAACCTGGCTGGCAACTAGTGTCCCTGGACCACCCTCAAGGTAGCCGAAAGAATGCACGTAATCACCAGACGAAAGATCAATCATCACGTCACACTGCTTCTCAGGGGTGTAACAACAGAGCGACTCATAAAACTCCTCAGAGGTAAAGCAAAGTGAAGAACCAGGATCAATCAGAACAGAAGCAGCTCTACCAAGGATAGGAAAAGTACCTACGACTGGGTTTGATGCCTCGGCCTCCTCCCTGGTAAGAGCCATCACACGACCACGACCACCCCACACTGCGACGCCTACTGGGGTTGCGGCGGAGGTGGTGGCTGCTGGTGCTGCGGAAATTACTGCTGCTACTGGTATGGCTGAAACTACTGAGGCGGCTGGTACTGCTGGAACTGCTAAGGTTGCTGCTGGTAATGCCCCTGCTGCTACTGCTAGGGTGCCTGCTGCTGCGGAGGGCACTGGTACTGCGACAACTACTGAGTAAACTGCAACTGCACGGGCTGCTGCAGCCGCTGAACTTTCCCCATCGGGCACTCCCTCCTGTAGTAGCCTGGTAAACCGCAAGTGTAACAGGTCACCTCCTGCTTGCCCTGCTCGGCTCCCCGCTGGACCGACTGCTCTACAAACCTCGACTGGTGCTTCTGCTACCGGCTCCGCCCACCGTCGCGAGTGGTCATCTGCCTAAACCTCGAGCGCAGGCCGAAGCTGCTTGACCCCGAAGAAGAGGAAGAAGTGACACTACCAGCTACCAGTCTGACGCTAGTACGGGGTGGTCCTAGAGGAAGCTCCTCCCTACTGCTGCTACTGCTGGAGCTGCCAGGCTCTCTCTCCAAGGCGGTGGCCTTAGCACTGCCACTCCCTAAGTGGCACACATGTGAGCGGTCATGCCCCACCGTAAATCTGGCCTCAGTCTTGCAATGAACCTCTCTGCACAAGCCTGCTCACTGCTGGCCACAAGGGAAACATGTCTCAATAACCGGACAAACTTCTAATGATACTGCGCAATTGTCATGTCCCCCTGTAAGGCCCTCAAATTTTGTTCATATTATGTTTGTGTAGTTCTGTGTATATGGTAATTATCTTATTTTATGTACATATTATGTTTATTTATTTCTGGCATGTGTGTTGGTCTAGTGTATTTAGTTCTGTCTGAAATCTCTGGTTACGTCAACATCACCATAGACATGCGATTTTGACTCCATCGCAGGCAAATTTCATACTGCGCCATCATGCCGCAAATGGCCTCTTTTTGCCTTGCAAGGGTATTTTCCATTATTCTCGGCATTCACCTTCTTCAGGTTCTCTCCTGTGTCCTTCCCCGCATTTCCAAGGCTCGTCGGAGGTTGTGGGCAGAAATCCAAGTCGTGACGGGTCTGGTGGTCGCATCTAAAATGCGTCGGCATGGTCGACGCGACTCCATCAAGTCGCACCGGGCATGTTGGGCGCGACCAGGCCGATGGCCCTCGTCGCGACAGGTCTAGGGAACGCATCGTAAACGCATCGGTTTGTGTGGACGCGACTCTACACATCGATTCGGAGGCTTATAACGATACCCTTTATCGATCGGCTCCTCCCGACGCTATTATATCGATTGATGCTTATCGCGTCGGTTCGATACGACGCGACTCCAATTTCCGTATTTGTTAAATACATAAATTAGGGGATTCCTTGTCGCGGCGTGTCGAACCGACGCAATTCATGTCGCGTCTGCCATGAGCGACGTGATTAAAAGTCAAAGCCTATGCGTACCCCACAGCCGTGGCTCCCACGTCGCCAAATCATGGCAATTTCAGAATCGCGTCTGGGCAGGACGCCGCATTTCAGACCACCCGTCAATCAAAGGACGGCCTGTCAGAAGGTACGATTCGATTGCTAATGCGGCGGCCTACCCCTACGTGATTAGGAGCATGGCCGCAGGCTATGCCTGTCCCGTCAGTCTGACTTTTAAGTCGCGGCACGCTACCCGGACGCGATTCCAACCATTGTCGCGTCCGCCTTGCCCGATGCGATTCAGGGATTTTCTGCCTATAAATAGACCCCGAGGGTCATTTGTCAAGGGGGCCATTGATAGCGGCGGAGCCCTGTCAGATTCTTTTTGTGACCCCTTCACACGGCGGAGCCCTGCCAGACCGGCAACTCGACTTCGAACCAAGGAGGAGCGCCTACCATTCCATGCCAAGCTACGTCCTCGGTCCTCGGAGTTCGGAGATGGCATCCCCGTCGTCTTCCTCACACGAACCGGGGCGAAGCGGAAGGGAGGCATCTTCCTCGTCTCTCCGTCCTTTACTCGACAGCGGCCTTCGCGCCATCCATCGGGGAAGCACCCCCCTCTCCTTTCTTTGTTTATTTCAACTCCTCCGAGCCCCATGTGGCTCTTTTACTCCTTTTTTATACACCCACACATGCATGCATACACTCACACACCCATATTTTTTAGGGGTTTAAAAGCCACCACACGGTAAGTCGTTCCTATGTTCTTCATTCTTTTCATTCTTTATTTGAAGATTTGTATACTACACGCGGCTAATCCCCTTTTCCTTTCACATCTATTTTGTCAGGGTAATCAATACGGAAAATGCCCTCTACCACGGCCAGTCGTGCTTGCAGAGGAAGAGGAACCCACATCTCCGCGCAATCTCCCACGCTCTAAAGGTACTTTTCGCGATCACTTCTTCCACCCGCACCCCTTTGCATGTGCATTCTCCATTCGGTACCTCGCGTACCTGGCGATCACAATTTTCTTTTCCCCCGTTTATCCTCCCTCTTTGTGGGCCTCTTTTCTCCCTTCTTCGGAGTTCCGAAGGGACCTCGGAAAAGCGAAAAGTGGTATCCACAAATTGGCGATCACGGTGGGACTTCTTTTGCGCTTTCCCTTTGATTACCCCCTCCTTCATGCCCCAAGTGGCACTCTTCTTTTATGTTTGCTTTATACCCTGCTCCATACCTTGCATGTTGTGTGTTTAGCTTTTCTTTTTTCCCTTTTTTCATACACACATATACTCCTGCTTTCCTGTGCTTCTTCTATCTTCGAGTTGCCTTTGAATCGCGTCCAATACAGAGGACGCGATTCTCTGTGAGAACCGGACACGTTTCTGCTTTTGTATCGCGGCGGCTAAAGCTGACGCGTTAATGTCTTCGTATCGCGCTGGATAAGGCCAACACGTCACTATTTTCTTGTTGCGGCGGCGAAGGCCGACGCGTTTCTATCTGATAGTCCGTCCACATGGACCAGGCGCGGCTCTGGCAACCTTCTAGGGCTTTCAGATCCGCGTCTAGGTGACTGGACGCGATTCTGTTTGAGTCGTGGCGTCTGTACCCGACGCGATTCAAACTGCTGATAGAAACGCGCCCCCCTTTGCCATTTTTTGCTATAAACTGCTGCATACAGGGCATTTTGCATCAGTCGGGGGACATCCTCCCTTCATACTAGGCTCCACACACCCTTCGGTGAAGGCAAGCTCTCTATTGGGCATCCGTCCCTTTGGACTACCAAACTTCTCCGGAATGCCATAAGTCTCCGTACCCTGTGGATTCCCTCAAGGCGGCCGAGCTGGTTGTCCCCTCTGTTGACCCAGGTTTAGCTATCCTATTGCGTGGTGAGAGGTGATTCTAGTTGCACCCCAAAGTATCCATCTTCTACCCACTAAGGTCTCACCTGGAGTGACACAACATTTTCAATCCATTAATTAATTGTGAAACTCCTAAAACAAGCGTAAGCATTACAACTTGTTTGAACCATCTTGCTTGACTTAAATCTTTGTTCAACTTGCTTGTTTGCTGCCTTGTTAAAAATGGACCAATACCATCATGCTAATTTTAATATGCACTGTTAGGATAGTTTAGATGGTTAATCTTTCAAATCTCACGTCTGTCCATTTCACCACTGTGAGGGACAACCTTCTACTTCCTATGGTTATGTGCGCACACCGCGCACTAACCAATTGATGTCCCTCCGCATATTGCTCCAATCAAAACCGATGAGGAGCCTTCCCCCCACCAGGATCCCACTGTGCAGATTGTCCTGCATGCCCTGGATCAGCTCACCCCTCAACAGCTAAATTTGATTCAATCCTTGGTTGAGGGTATGACTCCTCCTCCCTCTCCTTTCCCTAGGCACCCACTTTGTATATTCCGGCGACTTCGCCTCATACCTGTGTACATTCTTCATCACCCCGGCCCCTGGCCAATTGCACTCCTATGCTCCGGTCCGAACAGACCATCCCGTGGGAGGGCCCACTAATTCAAGGCCACCCCCATGTACTCCTCATTTGCCCAGCAGCACCACACTCCACTCAAAATGCTCTTCTCAGAAATTGAATGATCTGGAGAGTCAAATAAATAAGTTGTCCAATCCCATGGGTGACCCCGTTGCCGCCATGCCAGCTCTCCCAAAAATTATATTCATCCTTCGAGATGCCAACGTACCGACTTATACAATGGCACAGGTAACCCCTACCTTCATGTCAAGGAATTTCTCTATGAGTCCTCTCGTTGGCAGCGAGACCCAATCACCTTGGCATATTTATTCAGAAAATCTCTTGACGGCCCTGCACTCAAATGGTTCTACTCTTTAGAGCCCAGTGAGGCAGAGGACTCTACATCCTTCACAAGAATTCCTTCAAAGGTACAAAGATCGCGTCAGCCCTTATCTCTCTATCACGGATCTAGCATCTGAGAAGATGGGGGCCGACGAGGCATTTGTACAATTTGTTGACCGTTGGAGGTCAATGGCCACCCACCTGCAATATGTGCTCTCGGAGTCAGAGCAAATTAAAATCATCATTTCAACTCTGCTCCAAGGTTCAAGCACATCCTGGCCATGAACCAAATCGAAACGATGGAAGAGCTCTACAAGCGGGGACATTACATCCAAACACATCTGATGGACTCCCCGATTATAGATCTATTTCATCAAATTAATCCAAGAAAGAACGGATCAGTGGACGCCATCCACCATCCACCTCGCCACCATACAACACCTACCTCATATACACCTTCGCACACACTACCCATCTACAACAACATGCCTCCACCCAGGCGACCACTGATTCATCCTCGTCGGACCCAACAACCTCCAAATGGGCCCTACGATGACCCATGCATGAAGAAGCTCCTGTGCCTTACGTTGCAATGCTCTCGGTACCTATATCAGCTCCAGCTACATACCTCCACCACAGCCTGTTGCTCGGGCTGAGGTTGCCAGCGCCCAACCCATCTATGAAACCACTTGGTGTACGACGATGCACTTCTGAGGTCATGTTCGTGATGAACAGTCCATCCCCATATACTTTTAAATTAATTACATGCTTATTTTTTGGTGATAAACAAAACCTGTCAAAAGTTTTCTAACCTTGTTTTATTTAGCCTTAAGCACAAAGAAAGTCAAGCATTTGTGGTAAATACTTACATACATCATTCTCAGAAGAGCCATAACGATTCCTTCATTAGCTATAACGATTTCCTCTCAAGTTCAACGATTTACTTGAAAGATTGAATAACCTTGCTGTGTCAAAACAAGTCGATATTATAACAACTCTGTAAGTTATCGTAACGACTTCTTCAGAAGTTATAACGACTTGCTCATTATAACGACTTTGTAAGTTATCGTAACGACTTCTTCAGAAGTTATAACGACTTGCTCATTATAACGACTCTGTAAGATATCGTAACGATCTTCAGAAGTTATAACGACTGCTCATTATAACGACTCTGTAAGTTATCATAACGACTTCTTCAGAAGTTATAACGACTGCTCATTATAACGACTCTGTAAGTTATCGTAACGACTTCTTCAGAAGTTATAACGACTTGCTCATTATAATGACTCTGTAAGTTATCGTAACGACTTCTCAGAGTTATAACGACTTGCTCGTCATAACGATTTTGTAAGTCATCGTAACGATTTCTTTAGAGAGTTATAACGACTTGCTCGTCATAACAATTCTGTAAGTCAGTAACAATTTCTTTAGAGAGTTATAATGACTGCTCGTCATAACGATTCTGTAAGTCATCGTAACAATTTCTTTAGAGAGTATATACGACTTGGTCGTCATAACGATTCTGTAAGTCATCGTAACGATTTCTTTAGAGAGTTATAACGACTTGCTCGTCAAACGATTCTGTAAGTCATCGTAACGATTTCTTTAGAGAGTTTCTAAGACTTGCTCGTCACAACAATTCTGTAAGACATCGTAACGATTTCTTTAGAAAGCTACAACGACTTGCATCTCATAACGATTTGATAAGTGTTTCATAACGATTTCTTATATCATCTGTTATAGAACGACTTGGTTGTGGTAACGATTTCATAAGTTATCATAACGACTTCTTATGAGTCTACAGCAACTTGATCATAACGATTCTATCAGACTTTCATAACGACTGCATAAGTCATGTTTCCATTAATTAAATGTTTTCCTTGATTTAAGCTACGTTGAATAGTCAAAGTCGCATCACGTCTGTTTGACTGCCATGCATTTAATAAAGACTGAACGTATCTCTGCACGGATACAGAACATATCTTCCATTCTCGTGTATCCTCTGCATGCATCTTCTAGAACGATAAACTGTCACTACCATATTTGTGTCTATCTGCTCTAACGTTGATTGACATCTGGAGATAGTATAGTTGTCTACCATTAAAAGCTCACCTTGCAGAACCTTAAGGATATACTATCCTACAACATCTGACACAGAAAGAACTTAAGCCAGCTAAGAAGATCTTTCATCGACTTTGCGTGCTCCTAAGAACAAAAGACTGTCGACAGGAAGTATTCTCTACAGATCCTTCAGTCTAACGTACACCAAAGCTGTGAGACAACGGTCATCTCTCATCCTCATTCAAATTGGAGATATAAATACAAGACGAAGTTCCGAGAGACAAAATATGAATCGATGAAGGAAGCATTATTGACATCAAGAGAGTCTAGAACTCTGCCACTTTCAAGTCTTCAGAAGAG
>JACBKR010005340.1:0-19043 GCA_014218235.1 Colocasia esculenta | reverse complement strand
ATCTATGCAATCGGACATTCAGTCCATCTCTATCAGTCAGACTTCTACACCTAATGAAATTGGAACCTTGTCTATGAAGTACACAGCTTAAGGGATGATTTTAAAATGTTCAAACAATATGCCAATGGATGAAATGTAGTACCCTAGAATTTCCTTGAAATTATCCTGTACAAGTGTGTTTATTTCTGCATAATTTGAGTGTTGTTGTGTGTAAGAACTAGGCGTCAAGATCGTTGACGTTAAGGCTTGTAAGCGGCAATATCATATGCCGTTTATATGGTGTTAACGACAATAGGTATTGACGTTTAATATTTTCTGAATTATTTAATTATGGGCAAGACTATAAACGACATCATCAATGGACGTTTATATTGGGGGAAGACGGCAACCTATGTTGACGCTAACCTGACTTGCCTGTTTCTAAGCTTTACGTTCCGGATTTAAGAGATCGGCCGTTTCGGGAAGGTTTTAATGGGCTGATCCGATGCGTTTAGATCTGAGGGTCAGGAATAGATTTGGTCTTCGCTTGAGAGGTCTTTATAAGACCAGATCTCGCAGAAAGAAAAGGGGGTTTTTGCTTTGGTTCTGGAGGAGAGAAAGAGGGCCGAGGAAGGGATTTGCAGAGCGATTTGGTGCTTGTTCGTATGATTCGGAGGCTTCTACACCGAGGAGATACATAGGACTTCGTGCCTAAAAGCTCATCTAGGCGGAGGAACTTCATCGGAGGAGGTTTCGGATTGCTTGAAGACGGAGGAAAGAACTGTCTCCCTGGCGAGACGGGCTTCTTCGAGCTCGGATTCGACACTCCATTAGGAGGATTAAGGCAAGTTACATGGGGGATTAGTTTAGGATATGATATATTACGTATTTAACAATTTCTATATTTTTAAAGCATGAAAACAACCTACGGGAAGGGTTAGAAACGCCGTTATTTCATGCAGGTTTTCTGTGTTTTCTGCGTCGTAGAACTAGACGTCCAGGGGTATTGCCATCTATATAATGTAAACGGCAATATCGACTGCCGTTTAGTTCATCGAAATATATATGTATTTTTCTGTCCTTACTATATGTAAACGGCGCTATGTGCCGCCGTCTGTTTGTGTTAACGGCGCTATGTGCCGCCGTCTATAATTACTTAACGACAACGTTTGTGGACGTCGACCATAGTAAACGTCGTATGATGGACGTCAAGATTATCAGAATCATGTATTCCCTGAAATCTGAGTGAACTTGTTTAAATGTATAATTTATGAATGTATGCGTTTCAGCCATGAAATATTGAGCATGTGGTTGTTATATTATGGACTGTCTATTGCTATAATGTACAGGTTACATATATGTATTAATGAACTTGCATAATTACATGACAACGATCAATGTTAAGTTAGTAAAAGATAAAGTATAATGATTTAAAAGAGAGCATGTTGATTGATGTTTAGATTACTGCAATAGATATGATATGTCAGTAATCCCTGTTCCATGTGAAAATTGTGAGCTTTTCTCAATATTAAACCATGTTAGTTAGTTGATTTAATAGAGTTAATTCATGAAAAATAGTTGCAGAAATCAGAAAATTATGAAATTTGGCATGTGTATTGTAATTACTGATTTCGAATTGCTGTTAAAATTTCAGAATTTTCAGACATGTGTACATTCTGTTATGAATTTCTGAACAATATATTACACATAGAATTGAATAAATATGAATGAAAATGCAAGAATGAATATTAGTATCATGATAGCGATCTGTGGTACAGTAAATAGGATTTCAGAACTAAAAGTGTTGTACTTTGAAATATTGCATTAACATATGTTAAATAGTATGAAATGAAATGTCACTATCTATTATACACGTTAGTGTATCATTATAACAATGATGCCAATATGACATTGCTATCTTAGAGATTCCTACAAGGAACTACACCGTAGATGCCCCTATGGTAATGGTTCACCTACATGTAAAGAAATGAATCCGTGGGCAACGGATTGAAATCCTGGAGGTAGACTTGTTCTACTGGTCAAGGTGGGAAGGACTTTACCCGGTTTTGTGCAAATACTATGACTTCATCACCGCATTGCCTAGGTGATAAGTGAATGTTAAATGACTACTGATCTCTAATTTAGTGTGGGCTATGTCTTGGCAATTATATGAAATGACTACATGCTACATGTTACATGCTACATGTTACAAGCTACAAGTTACATATCTACATGCTACATGTTACATGCTACAAGTACATATCTACATGCTACTGTTACATGCTACAAGTTACATGTCTACCTGTTCTACATGCACATACTGCAGTTATATGCTTACATTTCTACATGTGAACTTGTTCAAAGGATTTCTTGTTATATGTCAATGTTTTAATATTACTACATGAAAATGTTGTGTAAAAGAATAGTGCATGCATAAATGAAAAATGATACATGAGAATTGTTGTAGGTCACATAACATCGAATAGATTCCATGAATAAGTAATTCTATGCTATATGTGAAACATGTTTTATTTCCTTAATAGTTAGAATCACTATGAAATGAATGATTGCCAATGGACTTAGAACTATCGTAAGAAAAGTATATGATATCAATGAATGGAATGCTAATGTACTACCATGTTTTAAAACTATATACTGTTAATATCTTGAACTGTCTTTCATGTGATTTGCAGGGTCTTGTAGACTCATACTTGCCTAACATTTCAGGAGAGCCAGAGGATACAGAGGAGTTAGTGCAAACTGACTCAGAGCGTGAGGACGTGGAGACTTAGTTGGCATAGAGAGATTTAGTGAATCTTGTATGTGAGGATCTTATGTAATTTCTTTTATGAAGCTGAACTTTGAAATGTAATAAACTTTGGACTATTGCTACCCTTTTTATGCATTAGATTTGCTTTTGAATAAATGCTGATTGCAAGTATTTAATTCCATATTCGGTCATTTATCATTGGAATTGAATAGTTATTTGTGTATATTTCAACCTGTATTGTAATTGTTGGATTCGTTCCACTGTAATACCTCTATTAGATCCAATTGAGTTGGTGTAACTGTACTGGGTCTAAGAGGGGCGTTACGTGAAAGGTGAATTCGACAGTGTCAAGAAGCTCATCTCCTCACGGAGCAATCCTCCTCTGCCCCTCCTATTCCCCCTCCTGCTGATCCAGTTAGCAGTTCAGGGCCTTCTAAGGCCAGGCAGCAAGAAGAAGAGGCCGGGCCATCAGGCCATTTGGTATAGCAGAAGGTCGGCCATCTGGGAAAATTGTGGTAGAACCAACAGAGCCATCCAGGCCACAGGCAATTCAGAAGGAACCTGTATGGCCATCAGGGCCAGTCAAGTTGTTTCAGGGCCAACAGGGCCAGACCGAAGGATGTGCAGTCAAGTGTAGAAGAGCTAGAGGTTGCTCCTGAAGCCCCTGAGCCTTCATCTCTTGCAACACCAGCCCCTTCTTCACCACCATCTTCTTCCACAGCACCTCCAGCTCCACCTACCTTCAAACAACCTGTACCAAGAACCATCTCATCCCCAGCACCTTTTCCCTCTGAACCTCATTCGTCTCCTATCATGTCTACTACCCTTTCCACATCCATTTATCCTTCTCCTCCTGTCATTGATCCTCCAGTTTCTTCATCAATTGGAGCCTCTTTCTCCTCTGGTCCCTCATCAGTCGGGGCATCCACTATTCTTTCTCCTAGATCATTCCTTCATCCTCCTACTCCACCTACATCTGTTAAAATTTCTCCTACTAATCCACAACAAGCCAGTGCTTTCCAAAATAAATTTGAGGATGAGTTGGAACGCACCACATTCATCTCAATTCTAGTAGTTGCCTCACATGTTCACAGGACTGATTCTTCTAGTCCTGTTTCTAAAAAGAGGAAAATTTCAAAAACTCTTGTTCTTTCCTCTGAACCCATGTTTCCTCCTCTTTGGTACTCCCTCTCAGTTGAAAATCGAAGGAGATCAATTTACTGCGAATATCTCCAAAAATGTATTCTCACCAACCTTTTTGGCATTCCCTTTCTCAATCTTTCTGATCATCTTAACATTGTACTTCCTTCTGCCACTTTCCAAAGTTGACCAACTCAAAATCTTCCAATCGGCTGAATGCAAGACTGAAGATCAGTGGGCCAAAGGGCATAAGTCTCTCTACAGAAAGTATCTTCTTGCCAGATCAGACAGCACCTCTTGACAGGATCATCCTCTCACCCTTTCTGAATGGTTTGTATTTCATCATCAAGAAACCCGAAGTTCAGTTGGCCAATTCCATGGGGCTCTTGCTACTCTTCAAACTGAAGGTCCCATTAATTGCCCCTTCACAGTGGACTTCACCACTCTGAAGATGCCTGAAGTAGTATTTCTTCTGAAATTACATTCCTTGGTTTTGGATTCCACCGTTGGCTCTCATGCCTTTGAAAGATTTGCACGAGTCATGGGGAGAATCTTAGCTAAGCAGGGCCGCCTTCCCTCCTTTCAGAGGTTTATCTTTCGCGAATATCATCTAGGCCACATTTCTTCTGCAGTGCTTGCTCCTTTGATATCTGAATGTGAAAGGCTCTCTCCCATAGATTGGGAGAAGCACTACAATCAATCTGCTCTCTAGTTGGAATCCTTGAACAACTCCTTGGTCCGAGCAGGCAAGCCACCTCTCTCTGCTGAAGCTTTTCTGGACTTGAATTCTATCAATCCAGTTCAAGAATTGTTTGTGCAATGGGCTGCGCGCTACTCAGCTTTTAGTTCCTTGCTAAAAGACCTGAAGGATCATCAGCTCTTCTATCCTGTCAACATTGCTCACTTTCTTCAGCATGTCAGTTTTGGGAAGTCCAGCCATTTACAGTTCACCCTTGATAAGGATCATATGTGCGTTTCTTAGAAGATCAACGGCAGCTTTACATTGAGCTCATGCATCCGGAGATGGGTGTATCCTTCACTATAGATTCTGACATCTTCCAATTTTTTAAAGAACATGAGATTAAGTCTTGGGAACTTATTTCCCGGCATGCCTCTCTTCTTTCTCCCACTTTCTATCTCCATGTACCCCTTCAAGAGTAATACAATCATTTATCTTTTCTCTTCATCTTTGTCTCAAGCGTTTGATCTTTTTGCTTAAATGACAAAATGGGGAGAAAATATTGCATTTTTGAAGTACATTATATTTATGTTATTTCCACAATTATGCTTAGACTTATTTCAGATCATCTTTGCTAATTGTTAAGTTTTGTCATCACCAAAAAGGGGGAGATTGATGATCAGTTTATCCCCATGTAATTTAAATAAATTACATATCTATTTTGGTGATTAACAAACTATGATAAAGGTTACTAACATACTTTCTATGAAGTCTAAACACAGGAAATAAACCAAGGGAAAACAAGCCAATCAAGTAAGTATTCATCACACTACAACAGTGAGAGTTCAAAGCATCAATATTTGTCTAAGTCCACATCGATTCTCTGTAAGTCATAACGATTTCATCAAAGCCACAATGGTTTGATAAGTGATCTCAACGATTTGCCCTCACAACGATTCGTTAAGTGATCACAACGATTTGCCCTCACATCGATTTGTTAAGTATTCATACGATTACCCGTAATGATTTCTTTAGTGATCATAACGATTTGCTATCATAACGATTTCTTTAGTGATTGTAACGATTTGCTATCATAACGATTTCTTAAGTGATCATAACGATTTGGTCTCACATCGATTTCGTTAAGTGATCATAACGATTTGGTCTCATATCGATTTCTTAAGTGATCATAACGATTTGGTCTCACATCGATTTTGTTAAGTGATCATAACGATTTGGTCTCATATCGATTTCTTAAGTGATCATAACGATTTGGTCTCACATCGATTTCGTTAAGTGATCATAACGATTTAGTCTCATATCGATTTCTTAAGTGATCATAACGATTTGCTCTCATAACAATTCGCTAAGTTACATAACGACTCTGTCACTGTAACGATTCATCAAGTTACATAACGACTTGGTCGCTGTAACGAGTCGATACATTTCACAACGATTCGCTGACAACGATTGGATTATTATATATATAATGATTTTTGTATACATCTGTTTACTTATGATTGCATAACGATTCACTCATTTGCACAACGATTTCATAAGTCATGCATATAACGATTTCGTGAAATATAACGATTTGATTTTCGAGCTAATTTTTGAATACGTTGAAAAGTCAAAGTCTTCACGCATATCTTTCTGACAGCTGTGCATTTATTACGATAGTACGCTCGCTGCATGCATGTAGACAATATCTTCCATTCTCATGCTTATTCTGTAAACATCTTTTTAGAAGAACAGAATGGAACTTCTACTTCTGTATAAAATCAATCTAACGTTGACTGACAACAAGAGACAGCTTAGCTGTCTGTTGTTCAAGCTTTAATATGTGCAGGTCTCTGACAGCATCCGTCATACAACGTTGGACAAAATGGAAGCCAAAGAAGATTACAGAAGATCCTCTCTCTCTTTGCGTGCATGAAAGGATAAAGGATTGTTGACTGGAAGCTTCCAAGGGTCAAGCAGTCTAACGTACACTTATGCATAGAGACAACGGGCACTTCAACATTCAAATTTTCAAATAGAAGATGTATATAGAAGACTGAAGCTCCAGAAGAAAGCATCGAGAGTTTCAAAATGAAAATCCTTGACAAGCTTTCTACGAGCAATCTGAAGAGCAAAGCCTCACTCCCTTCTGTTCAAGCTCTTAGCCCTCTGCATTCAGTGTGTTAGTCTTGAGCGCTTCTAGAAACTGAGAGTGGTCCCTCACTGTAGATCTTCCTCTCAGTTAGCTTCAGATCTAGCATTGTATAAGCTTGATCTAGGGGCTTGATCTAATTTCACTTTTTCTATTTTGTTCCCTTTGGTTGTGAAGGAAGACCTGGTGTGGTATCCAGGGTGTTGTTCCCTTCGGTTGTGAAGGAAGACCTGGTGTGGTATCCAGGGTGTTGTTCCCTTTGTTGTGAAGGAAGACCTGGTGAGGTATCCAGGTGTTGTTCCCTTCGGGTGAAGAAGACCAGCTGGGTGTTGGGTGTTGTAGTGTCCTTAAGGGGGACTGTACCCTTGTTATTGAAATCTTGAGATATTGCTCAGGGACTAGATGTAGGACTCCTAAGGAGAGAGATCTGAACCAAGATAATTCTCTGTGGCGTGTGATTGCTTTTGTGTATTCAATTTTTCCTTCACTAACACTAACAATCTGCGAAGTGTGTTTTTGTGACTTTTCTGTGAATAGGTTTTAAGTATTAAATATTTTAATATCCCATTCACCCCCCTCTAGGCTAGCTAGCTAGGCAACACAGAGAAGTCTTGTGTGAGTTAGCCCATATCTTCTTATGCAGAAGTCCATATTTCCAACTAACAGCCAACTATACTAGGTAAGTGCCTTTCTTTCTTGTTGAAAGAAGGAGTCTTTTTAGTCCTCATTTTATGCTGACACTTTTTTTACCTACCATGGAAAGATAGAAAGCACGCAACATGAATAACTTAAAGTGTTGAATGATATTTGAATTTTCATTGGGTGCCAAAGATATTTTGTTGATTAATCACATTTTGTTCACCAATCGATGTGTTTGAAAGCATATAAACACCAATCGGTATGTAAATAACACTAATCAGAACAATATAACTTTAAGTGTTTACCAATTGGAATATTTTAAGTCAATTGTTCACCAATCAGAAGGAAATAGATCTTTTTTTTAACTAATCAGAACATCTAAACATCAATTGGAACAACACTTCGTCACCAATCGGAAGAAAATAGTACTCGATATTTGGTCACCAATCGATAGGCACTTTCTTCAGTAATTAGAACACATCAATTGGAAAAGAAAACACATCCACTTAACCTGACGTGTATTACCTTCATTAATCGGACTCAGTGCAAACCCTAACAGCCGAAGTCTAACTTCGATTTGTGACCAGGAACCTTCATCAGTCAAAGTCTAACTTTGACTTGTGACCAGTTGTAGAGCAAATCTTTTTTTCATTTAATTATATTTACGATATTTATGATGAACATGAGTTTTTGTTATCATCAAAACAAATGGATAAAATATAAGAGTGGTTCAACAATCTCTCCATTTTTGGTGATGACAAAACTCTTATGAATTTTTTGAATTTACGATATTCAAAACAAGCATTAAACAGAAAATTCAGAGATAAAACATTCTCCCCTTTTTGTCAATAACCAAAAAGAAAATTCTTACATTGACCTTATAGTCTTTTCAGTTTGCATAGACTTCTTCCACTTCTTTGTAAGGGAGTGGCTCAACAAAGAAGATATTGTCTTCACCTTTGAAGTTTAGGATTTGACTGGCTCCTCCTAAATGTGATACTCCCCCTCAGTATATGGCTCCTCCTGAATTGATGCTTGACAAATTTTCACATGTTCTCCTTGTTGGTCGACCGTTTGGCACCATTTGTCGACATGTTCTTCATGTTTGTCGGCCTATGCTTCATTTTTGACAACCAGACTTAGGTCTGTCGACCAAAACTATTCCAAAAGTTTTTCTAGAAAGCTTCTTCATGGAGCATCGCTTCATCTGTTACAATTAGACTTATGTATGTTGGCCTCTTCTTGTTGGATTACCATTTGTTGATGCTTGATCTCATTGTCATATCCACTTGATGTTCTTTTTCCAGGTCTACAAGAGAATTCCCTGCATTGGTCTTACAAAATATTTTTGCAAGAAATTTATCAATAGCACCTATAAATAGAATTAAGAATTACATTAATCTGTGACTACTCCCTCTTCAGATTTGAGTGAAATGAAGAACCGACAGTCATTAATCCTTGAGCACCCACTGTCCATGATGCTCTAAGGCTATCCTGCAGATGAATCATTTAGAAATAGGTACCCAATTTTTTTGGGTCCTTGATGGTTAGATACATAAAAATAATCTTTTAGAATCCATACTAAGTGCCTAGTGGTGCTAGTATTTACTGTGTGGTCTAATTTTTTATAATGAGAACAATAATGAATATAATTTGTGTTGGAAATCGACTTGAGGCATCACATGCGCAGTGGAAGTAAAACAAAAATCGAATTCCATCTATGTACTTGATCGAGCTATGATGTACGGTGCATGTAAACATACACAAATAAGGCTTGAGACAATCTCACCTAGGGGAGATAGTATATCCCCTGAAGCACAGAACTAGTCCTTGTTTGAAGGAGCTCTCGCGAGACTCCCTTTAGCGGTATCCACACAGTGGATGATCGGCGATGACGATGACCCCTCCTACACCGGTGGTGCCACTCCTCCTAGTCGTGCAACGCCACACAGCGGCCATGGCAGCAAGTAGCAGCAACAACAAGAGGGCTCGGCCCTCCAAGTTCTCCTCTTGCCTGGGGAGAGACACAGGGGGTGTGAGACGGGAAGGGGGGATGAAGTAGGTGGTTTCTCTTCTCAAGCACTTGCCCATAAACTTCAAAGAGAACCCCTTCTATTTATAGAGAGCCTAAAGGACACTCATCAGGGACACCTCATCATGTCATGATGACAAGGGACACCTCACAAGGACACCTCACCATGTCATGATGACAAGAGGGACACCTTGCAAGGACACCTCATCATGTAATCATGATAAGGGACACCTCGCAGGGACACCTCACCATGTCATGATAACAAGAGGGACACTTGCAAGGACACCTCATCATATAATCATGACAAGGGACACCTCGCAGGGACACCTCACCATGTCATGATGACAAGAGGGACACCTTGCAAAGACACCTCGTCATGTAATCATGACAAGGGACACCTCGCAGGGACACCTCACCATGTCATGATGGGTAATGATGAAGTGTCCTCCTTCTAGAAGGGTGGTGAGGTGGCATGATCGGTAAGCTCCCTAATGGATCCTTATCAGGCTTATTGGGTCTTACCCAATAGGTCCATAATGGGTTAAATAAGACTTATTGGATAACGTTTATCCAATCCTCTATTCATCGCGTTATCCACCTTATGTGTGTGACCTCTAGGCCCAATATCGAGCTGGCCGTGAGTTATACTCGTCAGAACTCCTTCTGTCTTAGTGAATTATTATCTCCATAATAATTCACTCAACTCATCGATTATGAACATACTAGGCCACTATGCCATAATCCCCAGACGATACGAGTGATCAAATCCATTGGACCTGTCTGCCCACAGTTACCGTGTACCTGTAGTCGATCCATCTATTATCCCAAAGACCATATATTAGGCATGGTGTTGTCAGGTCTATATGGAATCTGTTAAAGTCAAACTCTTATCGGATTCTTTCGGAGAACTCCTTCTCACTAAATGCAATGACCCTGGCCAGGGATTTGCCTGAGTAAGACAATATGGGATACTCCTCTCACGATACCGGGAGTGGATGATCCTTTATTGACACATAATTGCCTTCGTAAGGTTGGCTACCATTCCCAATGACTGGCTATACTAGACCTGGAACATCCAGACCTATAAATCCAGTATCAAAGAATGGAGTACTCAAACAAGACATCTTTGGTGTCTCAAGTCTAAGGACCAGTTACACAACTGAGACTACGGAATCGCTAGCTGACAATTAGGTATCATTAACCATATAGCATTCCGAGAACGGATCATTCAGTGAACTCGTTCTCCAATAAGCACCTGCACCATATCCCTATTGTCTCCACACAAGCAGCTATGAGACCAGCTGCTTCCATCATATAGACAGGTATATGGCACACCGGTCTTTCCAGTCATCTCAATGTCCTTCTTGAGTAACCTACGACTAGGAATATTTAGGATCTGTGTTTAAAGAGAATCGGCCTCATTATCATGATCTCATCATGATCCAATTCCCATTGCATAGACCCATGGACATCACAGATACAAACGCATGGAATATACAGTGAGAAAATACCATTATAATATTACCAAAAGATATTGTACATAATTACAAGTGCCATCACTCACGTGAATTGGCTTGTAGGGCACTATAACTAGCAATTTGTTTATAAACCCGAATGTTTCTGTGGTGTTTGTTTAACACATGCTTTTCAGAAATCTTTTTTTTTGTGCACATCATCGTTTGTTTCTTTTATAAATTTTAGCACTAGATATTTAACTTGTTTTTCTTTTTTCAGGAGGTTTTATATCCATGTCCTTGTTTGTTGTTGTCAGATTTTGAGCCTTTTTAACAAAGAGCAAGAGATGTTTTTCCTTTTGTTAATCTTTTCACAAATTCTCTCAAATAAACACTTTCTTCAGTTGAGAGTTTTTAATTTTCTTTCAGCTCTAATACTTTATTGTTCTTGTTCTTTAAGTCCTCACATAAAATATTATCATTGTGCTTACTTTCTTTCAACTGAGTTTCTAGTTGTTCTATTTTGGATTTAAGATCAGAATTAGCATTTTCTAAACAAGCAATATTATTTTTAAGAGTTTTTAGTTCTTTCATAACAATTTGTGTTTTGATAAAACTCTTTAAAGATGTCTTCTAAATTTTTTGATCTGAATCAGAATCAGTGCAAGAGTTGAGAGATGAGTCAAATTATACCCCATTTAGTCCTACTGTGAGGGCTAAATTCACATACTCTTCTTCAGAATCTGCACTTGAAGCATGAGTGGATGAGACTTCTTCATTGTCTCATGTAGTTGTCATAGATTTCTTCTTGAATTTCTTGTGCTTTTCATCTTTTCTCTGCTTCTTCTTGGATTTTCTGGTTGACCAATTTTCTTGGGCCTTGGATAGTCTGGTCTTAGATGTCCGGGTTGTTTGCATTGATAGAAAACTAGTTCCTTTTCTTTTTCTCTTTCTTTTGGATCCTTGTTGATCCATTCTTATTCTTTTTTAGAATCTTCTAAAGCTTTGACAGAACTTCATCTACATCACTGCCTTCAAATCCTACATTTTTTTGAACTAGAAGAGGAAGAGGTGGAAGGAGCATCTAGAACTTTAAAGTATTAGCAATTCTTTTCTTAAATGAGATTTTAGATAATCTTTCCATATTAATTTCATGTGTCATTAATGAACCTATAAGTTTTTCTATTGTCATGGTTGTTAAGTCATTAGCTTCTTCAATGGCAGTTAATTTTGGAGTCCATTATTTTGATAGAGATCTTAATATTTTCCTAACTAAGTCACCTTGGGAAAAGGTTTTTTCCTAATGATCCTAAGCCATTTGTTATGTCTATAAATCTTGTGTACATTTGTGTTATATTTTCATCACTTTGCATTGTGAATTGTTCATATTTGCTTACAATAATATATATTCTAGTTTCTTTAACCGAATGGCTCCTTCATAAGTTATTCTCAATGTATCACATATTTTTTAGTAGATTTACAAACAGAAACTCTGTTAAATAATCTTTTAGATAAAGTACAATAGAGATTCTTTTTAGCCTTATAACTTAATGATATGTTTCTTTTATCTGTTAGAGACAATTCAGATGAGGTTGTAGCAATGGGTAGTTTGTCACCTTCTTCAATTACCTGCCATAGATCAAAATCTGTGCCTACGATGAAACTCCATACGCATCTTTCAGGATGGATAATCTTCCCCATTGAAGAAGGGAGGTCTTGTGACAGACTATCCTTCAGTGTAGCCTTGGGTTGTCATTGATCTTTGCACTTTGGATCGTGAGATCTTGTTCACAGAGCTTGGATTTAATACCACTTGTTGGCATAACTATTTTTGCAAAGAATTCATTCTGATTTCTTCAAGAGACCAAGGCTCTGATACCACTTGTTTGCCCACGGCAGCAAGTTACAAGCACCTAGAGGGGGGTGAATAGGTTGATAGACAAATCTAAAAACAAATTAACCACTTAAAACTTTTGGTTAGTAAATGTAATTATGTGCAATGTAAATAAAGGTGTGGAAGCAATCACACGTAAAGGACATAAGGAATTTTATCCTAATTTGGTACTTCCCAATGGAAGACCTATATCCAGTCTCTAAGTAGGGATTTCACTAACTAAGGGTACAGTCCCCTTTAATGGACAAATACAACACCCACCCCTCCTGGTCTTCTTCTCTTTCCTAGGAAAGAAGGTAGCCCACTTCTTATATAGGTTCAGAAGCAAACTTACTTGAACAAATCTCAGCGTGGTTCTTCTCTTAATACAAGGGGAATAATGAGTACAGCCCCTCAACCAGACACAACCCCCAACACTTTTGTTGGTCCTCTTTTCACACAGGAAGAGGAACACCCTTGATCTTCTTTAGAGAAGAAGGAGTATGTTGTCGAGATCAAGTTCTGAATATCCTTGATCTCTGATAGCTACCTGAGAGCTATATAGAATAGAAAGGAATCTCAGTCTCTCAGGCTACAACTCTCTCTCAGATCTACAATGTCACACAGAGAGAGGAAGAAGTGACGGCTTCAATGCTTAAAAGCTTGAGCAAAAGACTTTTGGCCTTTTTTGTGCTGGCTTATTCTCAATCTATTTCATCTTTGAAGCCTTCTTCTTTTTTATAGAGCAGCTGAAGAAGACGGTTTGAATGATGGCCGTTGGAGCTCTTCTTCTTCTTCTCTTAAGTCTAATGGATGTCTTCTTGTGTCTATTGACTCTTTAGAATAGAAGAGAGTCTTCCAGCTGGTGCATGTTTCCAAGGGCACCAATAGTAGGTCCAACGTTGTGTTTATGTACCGTAGACCTGCATACAATAACTGCATGGAAGAGAATGTTAGACCAGAGATGTCTTGTGTCAATTAACCCATACCTTCTTATGCAAAAGTCCATATTTCCAATGACAGCCAACTATACTAGGTAGGTGCCTTTCTTTCTTGTAGAAAAGAAAGAGTCCTTTTAGTCCTCATTTTCTGTTGACATATTTCTTACCTACCATGAAAAGATACAAAGCACACAACATAAATAACTTAAAGATTTGAAAGATATATGAATTTTCGTTGGGTGCCAAAGACAATTTTTTCATTAATCGATGCAGACAAGAGTAAGTCATTAGTAATCGATACACAATATAAGTGAAAGATATTTTGTTCACCAATCTATGTGTTTAAAAGCATATGACACCAATCTATATGTAAATAACACTAATCAGAACAATATAACTCAAGTGTTCACCAATCGAAATATTTTAAGCCAATTGTTCACCAATCGGAAGGAAATAGATCTTTTGTTTACTAATCGGAACATCTAAACATCAATTGGAACAACACTTGGTCACCAATCGGAAGAAAATAGTAACCAATATAAAATGCGGTCACCAATCGATAGGCACTTTCTTCAGTAATCAGAACACATCAATCAGAACAGAAAACGTGTCTACTTAACCTAACACGTATTACCTTCATCAATCGAACTCAATGCAAACCTTCACCAATCAAACTCTAATTTCAACTTGTGACCAGAAATCTTCACCAGTCATAGTCTAACTTCGACTTGTGACTAGTTGAAGAGCAATTTTTTTTTTCATTTAATTATATTTATGAGATTGTGATAAACATGATTTTTTGTTGCTATCACCAAAATAAAGGGATAAAATATGAGTGGTTTAACACCCAACTGTTGGCCCGGTTGGCAAGCCCAAAAGGGGGGGTGAATGGATTGCTTAAAAATATTACTGATGTTTCTGAAATCAAAAGGCACAAACACTAAATGAGATAGTTAGTACTGTTAGTTAGCAGCGAAAGTTAAGCACACACACATAGGAGACAAACAAATTATCTTGGTTCGGCACTAAGACACACCTCAAGCCTATGTTCAATCCTTAAGCAATAAGTTGGGATTCATACCCAAGGGTATAGTTCCCTTATGGACAAATACACCCAGTAGCAGTTCAATAGGCAAAACCACCCTGATACACAGGTCTTCCCTTCAACCCAGAAGGGTCAATACCACCCAGCTTACAGGCCAGTCTTCCCTTAAACAAGGGGAAACAACACCCAGCTCATAGGCTGGTCTACTCTTTTCACAGAAAGAGTAATAACACAGAATCTTAATGAGATCTCAAAAGTCCCTAGACTAAGCTCACAATAATGAGGCTTGATCTAAGACAGTGCCCAAGAGAGTAAAGATGAACACTGAATCTTTCTTTCAGATGCAAATAGTTTTCTCTCTCAAAAATCATAACAAGAATACTGCACAGAGAGAGAGAGAGATGAAGAAAGCTAGAAGAGAGATGGCTTTGACGCTCTGCTTTCTTTGCTGGTTGAGAAGTGGATGTATGTGTTGTGGCTCTCTTCAAAACTTCAGATCATCTATGTGTAGAAGTATGTTTCGTATCTAGCTGTGGAAACATCCTCACCTTCTTTTATAGACTCTTGGTAGAAGATATCCATTGGACCTTCTTCTTCCTCTTCTTCCTCTTCTTCCTCTTCTTCTTCTCTTCTTCTTCTTCTTCTTCTTCTTCTTCTTCTTCTTCTTCTTCTACTTTCATTTTCTTGTATTTAACAGTTGTTTTGTTGAGTCCACTGGCTCCTTAGAATAGAGAGGACTCTTCTAGTTTATGTATGTTTCCAAGAACAATCCGTATGAGTCTTCAACTTCATGGGAGTACTAGATGCCTGCATTCACTTAATGACACAAAGAGGATGGTGTTAGGTGAGAGAGGTCATGTGGCAATCACACCCACACCTCTGCTGTAGAAGTCCGCAATTCCTACTGACAACATGCTATTCATGTTGTACTCTATAGATTTTGATGATCACAAAAAGACTAATTCTAATTCATGTTGATATTTTCACAAAGCACATAGTTATGTTCATGTTAATGACCCAAGTATTTGATGTATTTATATTTAATTTGAGGATCTAATTTATGTGTTAAGTGTGTAGAAAAATAGGCCAAAGTTGCATTGGTAAGTACACATTTACAAAAGCCAAGGCTTGGACTAGATAGAGTTGAAGACTGACTGCAAACTGACAGACGATCGACCGAAACCTAATTATCGATCGACTGAACTGAACAAAGAATCGATTGGTGAATAAAGACATCAATTGATGAAGAAAGGATGAATTACTAAAGGAATCAATCGATTCATGAAGAAGGAGACAATCAATTGTTGTACAAAGGTTCCGATTGGTCAAGGTTCCGATTGAAGACAAAGATTCTGATTGAAGAAGAAGAAGCTTTTGATTGGTGACCAAACTGAAGAACGGTCGACCGATTGAGGATTTTTGGATGACCGACTTTCCCAATAATGTTGTTTTTGGGACAGTGAAAATCAGACGACCCATTGTGAGGAATTGGATGACTGATTTTCCTAGTAACTTAGGACTAAGGACAATGCAAAATCTAACAACCAATTTTGAGGAATCAAACGATTGATCAGAAGAGTGTGTCGGCACAGAAGAGTTGTCTGTCGACCTCAAGTCCAGATTAAGAATCAGATGATCAATTGGTCGACCAATTACAAAAAACACAGTTTCCTAAATTGGATGGACTCTTTCTTCCATTAGGTCTCTGCCCAAGGATTCATCCAAGTTGTGATCTTTTGGGGTGGTATATATATGTAACACACTTTCCAAGCCTCTAGAAGAGATCCCATCGTGCTAGAAGCATTCTATCTTTTGGAGCTAGGGTTTTGGACAAATTTTTGAAAAAGTTTGCAACAGACTTCAAATCCAGGTGTTCCACATGTTTTAGCTATTGTGCAAGGTTGTTGTCAAGTACTGAAGGTTGCGCTACATCCAATCAACATCCATAAGGATTAGTTGAAGAGTTAAAGTTGTGTTCTTCATCAGCATACATCATTCTACAGCGACTCTTCAACTCTGAATAAGGGAAATCGATACACTATTGTCTCTCTTCTTTTTCTTTTTTTTTTAAACAAAGGCGGTCCTTAGGATCTAGATCTGGGAGAGTGCACCCTCCCCCAGGGGGGGGGAGAATGGACCCACTCCACCAGCATAGAACCTGGGCCAAAATTATATTATAAAATGATGAAGAAGATTACATGGTGTGAGGTCATATAGACCTAACATGAAAAAGACCTAATCGGTCCAGACTATTGGACCTTTACATAAGTGTGGGATGTTACCATGTCCCAAGAAGACCTGATTTTCCTTTGTGGAGATTCCATGATTCACTAAGGAATCTGCCACCTAGTTGCATTCAAGAAATACATGGTTTAACAAGAAAGATTTCTCTGCACGAAGACATTAGCATCCCGCCACCAATGATAGGCAAACCACGAAGGACATCTCCCCGACTTGAAGGAATTAACCAAAGTTAGAGAATCACAGTTAACCATCGAAAGTCGGATACCAAGATTAGATGCCAGACGGATACCATCGCATAGGGCTCTAACTTCTGCAATTATGCTGTTACCAGGGCCATAGAAATGTGAAAAAGCAACTAAAACAGAGCCTTTGCTATCCCGAATGCAACCGTCACCTCCACAGTTTCCTGGGTTACCCTTACATGCACTGTCCACATTCAAGGAAAAATCTACTATAGGAGGAATCCAGTAGATGAGCTTCAACTGTTTTATAGAGAATTGTGGAGAGAAGGCATAACGCTGCAGAACTTCTAGTTCATCCGATGAGGGAGCTTCCTTGAACTGAGCATTGACAAGAGAATGGGCAACCATTGCTTTGATGCTGTTAATAATCGTTCCAACAGAATTAATTTTTTGAATCAAATCTAGCGCTACATCTGCCCTTCCAGATTTCCCAAAGCAGAAGAATAAAGTAGTGGATGGAAATAAACCCAAAGGGAGCTGAAATACTCGATGCAGTCAACAAATTCCATATCCTCACCGTGATATGGATGTGGAGGTAACCTTGGAATTGCAAAGGGGGAGAAACCAGTTCCAAAGTGAGGAGGCTAGCTCGCCATTTATAAAGAGATGGTTATAGTCCTCTGTACTTGGAGAAGTACAACAAGAACAACATGAAGCCATAGGAATTCCACATTCAGCAACCCTTTGGTCTACCAGGACAGCTCTATTCAAAAGCTTCCAACAAAACACCGAAGCCCTTCTATTAAAGTGATTATGCCAGAATTTTTTCAGAACTGATCTTTTCACCCCCATAGATCGGACCAGATTATAGGTAGACTTAACTAAAAAATTACCATCCTGCGTAGGTCCCCAGATGTATTTATCACTATCCTCAGTAAGAACAACCCCTTGGAAAATGTGACTGGGAAGGAGGCTTCTGATCGGGTGATTAGCATTAGAGATGACCTCCCGAGAGTGATAGGATTTCCTCATGTTCATGCTTGTAGTTCTAGATTGAACCATATCATACTATGTGTTGTGCTCGTGTGTGAGCAGTTGTGTGTGTGGTGCTGGCTATGCACTACACGCAGTGGGTTTTAGGTTTCTTTGTACCTGTGAAACAAAGATCGTGTGAGGGGTTGGTGTTGTCGCTGGGAAACAACCATGTGGAGAGGGTTTGTGACTTATACCCAATTAAACAAGTTGGTAGAGAAAAATACTCACGGGGTGTGAGGTAGTGGATGTAGGCGCACATGTGGTGTGTTGGTTGAACCACTCTAAATCCTGCGTGCATATGTGTGGTTTGTTTCCATCTTTTCTACATTCTTTCTATGCACGTTAGGAAAGTTGGTTTCATCTTAAGTTCTGTTATTCTGTTGTGAATCTCACATGTTTGATTTGTTTAATTAAGTCTAATAAGTTTTATAATAAAGAATTTTTAAATAGGCGGTAACCAATTCACCTCTCCCCTCTTGGTTGATCATCACACATACTTGTCTTTCAATTGGTATCAAGTAGGGCTCTATATCTATAAGAGTGATCCTATATGCCATGGCCAACAAAGGATTCATGCTCGAGGGTCATTCTATCCAATGTCCACCATACATTGATGGAGTAATTATCTATATTGGCAATACCGTAAGCATGTCTTTCTCAGGCTTAGGATTATGGGATCTAGAAAGTCATAAGTAGGTCCATATACACTACCAGAGGACGAGGAAAGTGGACAGAGGATACTATTAAGTAACCAAAGATTAATTATAGTGCCCTAAATATTATACAATCTGTTATTCATCTTGATGAATATTCTCGTGTCTCCATGTGCAGCTCAGCGAAGGAGAAGTGGGATAAACTAAAACTAATATATAAAGGCA
>JACBKR010005339.1:0-18875 GCA_014218235.1 Colocasia esculenta | reverse complement strand
TCATGCTCACAAGTTTAAGGAACACCATTTCCCACATCCACCACACACACCACATTCATCCACCACACAAGCACAATATACATAGAGTATAAGGTTACCATATATCCTCATCACGTAAAACATACCGAAATTAATGTATAAGAGGGACAGAACAGCTCACTGTTCTGTCCCGAGAACTCGACGGCGGTCTCTGGCCGCTGACTCAGGGTCAGCGGCATGGTCGATGGACGCCAAGATCATCACAGGCGTCCAGGGACCTTGCCGTCGAACCAGGTCTGTGCAGAAACACAGACCCGAGCTCTGAATCTTGGGTGAATTAGAGGGTCTAGGACTCGAGGAAAAATCCATAAAAATCACAAAACCAACCTAGACTCATAAGGGACATCAAGGAAGTTCACTTGCCTTTCTAAAATTTCCTCCAAGGGATTTATGGCTCAGTGAAGACCTCCTTGGGCATTCCAAGAAAGTTGCAGAACCTCCCTCTAGATCACCTTCCTCCGGCTCCTGGGTGATCTCCACGTAGAGGGACGATGGGGATGCCTTCTTCCTTTGCTCCAGCTTCCTCCTTTCGCAGTAGATCTTCAGATCAAGCTCCAAGGGATCGGATTTGAGGGTGTAAGATGGGGTTTTCTCACAGCTCACCTAGGGTTTTCTCTCTTTTTCTCCTCTTGCAAGGTGAAGTGAGGAGTGGGAGGGACCAATTCGGGTTCAGACCTAAGGAGAGCCCCTCCACCCACTTACTCCGATTTTACAACCTGAGAGCCGTTGGGGACATCCCCCCAAGGAGGCCATACCTTCTCCTCCCGGATTTTCTGGCTCTGCAACGCATGCAGGTCAGAGAAGTTGGCGTCCTATCGCTGGACACCAGAAGTAGTATTGGCGTCTAGGTCTGGACGCTGACACCAAATAAACGGCCTGGGCTTGACGCCAAGGTGACCTTCGGCCAGAACTGTAAATTATGCAGAAAACCATGCATACCATGCACCTATACGTGCAATATAATATGGTATCGTATCCACACTACATCGTGCAATCTATACATTAGTTATGCTTAATATAAACACATGCTACGTAATTATACTAATTAATGCGTACGTAAATATGTACATACATCACAAAGCACAAATATTCACACATAATTGCAATAATGCGTGGAACTTCGATGGTCTTACAGTATCCATCTGAAGTCTATGTTTTTGTGCTCAATTTTGAGGCAAACCACCACAAACACACCACTGTCAAATTTCCTTGTATTTGTGCAGAAGTCTTTCTCTGCACTTTGCCCCTCTTGTGTAGGGAAGGCCTTAGTGAAAAGGCTTTGCTGTACCCTATATAGGGAAGACTTGCTTGGGAGCAAGTGTGTTGTATTCCTCTCAAGGGTGAGAGAGAGGCCAAATTCATTGGCAGATTAGTGAAATCTCAAGTGGTTGGCTTAAGGACTGGATGTAGGACTTCCATGTGGGAAGGGCCGAATCAGGATAAAATCTGTGTTCAATTCTTGTGTGATTGTTTCCGCCTAGTCTACACTTGAATCACACACATCACTTTGAGTACTAACTTGTTTATTTAGTGCTGTGATTTTCAGAAGAAAATTTAAAAGGTCAAAAGTCCTATTCACCCCCCTCTAGGACTATTTCGCTTGCCATTTCGATCCAACAAGTGGTATCAGAGCGAGGTCTTCTCAGAAGAATCCCAAAAAGATTTGAGAAGAAATGGCACTGAAGCTCACAACTATGAAGGCCAATCGGGTTACAAGGCCACCATTCTTTGATGGTGAAGATTATCAATATTGGAAGATGAGGATGGAATGCTTCATCAGAGGTACTGACTTCGACCTCTGGCAGGTAATAGAACAAGGTGATTTTCAAGTCCTTGCAGAATCCTCTTCTGGTGCTCTTTCTATTGCTGACAAAAGAAATATGTCTCTAAATTATAAAGTAAAAATTATCTATGCTGTGCTTTATCTAAAAGAGAGTTTAATAGATTATCAGCCTGTAAAACAGCAAAAGAAATGTGGGATACTACAGTTACATATGAAGGTACAGATAGGGTTAAACAAATAAGAATAGACATAACTTGTATCTCATATGAACAGTATAAAATGCCCCAAATGAAAATATAACTCAAATACAATAGATTTTCAATATAATTGTAGGATTAAGTGCTTTAGGGAAAGTCCTAACCAATGAAGACAGTAAAAAAATCTTAAGATCTCTAACAATGTCTAGACTCCTAAATTTACGCCATATAGGAAGCCCATGATTTAACGCATTATCTATTGACAAGTTAATAGGATCCCTCATAGCACATGAAATAAACGGAAAGATTTATGAAAGCTCTTCGAAAAGAAAATTTCAAATGCTTTAAAGATTGCAGATTCTTCTTCATCTGAAGACTCCAAAGAAAAATCAGATGACAGTGATGATGAGGCTATGCCCTCAAGAAATTATAGAGAAATTGTGTCAAAGAAAAAAAATTTGGCTCAAGGAAATTCTTCAAGAAGATAAGAAGAAGGAACTACTTGCTATGAGTGCAATCAGCTAGGACATTACAAATCTGAATGTCCTAGACTCAAGAAGAAGGATCAAGCAGAAAAATCAGATAAGAAGAAGGGCAAAGAAAAGAAGTTTAGAAGTTCAAAAAGAAGGCTATGGCAGCAACTTGGGACAATGAAGATGCTACCAGCTCAGACTCTTCTAGCTCAGAATCCGAAGAAGAGAAAAGGCTAATCTAGCCTCATGGCAGGACTAGAACATGTAAATTCAGAACGCTTTTACTTCTTGTTCTGAATCTGATTCTGATAACATTGAAGATGCATTTAATGACTTTATGAAAATACAAATCAGTGGTAAACAAATTAATATATTGAAGCTAAATTTAATAAACCAAGGACAAGAGCACACCTTTCGTAAAAAGGAAACAAAAAGGTTGAACCAAAATCTAAATGAAACCAAAGAGCAAATGAATTATGTTGTGAAGATTGAAAAATAAAAAATAACAAAATTCTAGAATTAGAATCAATCTAAACTTACTCAAGAAGGAAGAAAAATTAGTGGAACAAAACACTATCTGAAAGCTACCATTGAAAAAATTTCTAATTGCAAAACCTCACTATTTATTAGAATTAAAGGTTCTTGGTCTAGTAAAAAGAATATGGATTAGGATACACACCTCCACATAATGTAGAAGAAATTATTTATCCTGAAGTATATCCACACCTAAATTTGTAGTAGAAAATAACATAAAAAATTCCAAAAGGTAAATCAGCATAACTACAAACAAAACAGAAGTTCAGCAACAATGTACAGAAGAAAAATGCTTTCAATTGTGTTGTACTCATTGCAATCAATTAGGACACACTGTTAGCACATGCACCACTAGACACTTAAGATGGATTCCTAAAGACTAACCATCATGGACCCAAGAAAATTTGGGTACCAAAAGTTACAACATAGCCTATTTGCAAAGGTCGGCTGAGGGCATCCAAAAGGTATTTGGATAGTGATGCTCAAGGCATATACAGGAGATAGGAAGCTTTTGACCAGTTTTAGAGAAGAATCTGTTCAAGTAACTTATGAGATAATGGAAAAGGAAAAGTACTAGGATGTGGAACAATTGGTACTAAAGAAAAGAACCTAATTGAGGATGTTATGTATGTAGAAGTTTGAAAGCACAATCTGATCAGTATTAGTCAACTATGTGATAAAGGGCACTTAGTAAGTTTTCAGAATGATAAGTGTATAATTCAGAAGGATAACAAGATTGTCTTTGAAGCACAAAGATGAGAGAATTTGTACACATTGCAACTAGCAGAGTTAAAGAAGTAAATTTATGTCTAGCCACTACCCAAAGTGATGAGTCTGATCTATGGCACAGAAGATTGGTCATGCTAGCACTTCAATAATCAAGTAATTGATTAAGGCATGATTTGGTTGAAGGACTTCCAAATTGAAGCTCAGAAACCATGGAATATGGTCAGCAGTGCAAAGGGAAGCAGACCAAGACCTCTTTTCAGTCTAAAACAATTGTTACAAACTTCCAACATTGGAACTAATTCACATGGATTTGTTTGGACCATGAGGACAGTCGTCTTGGTAGAAAGTTATATGGTTATGTGCTTGTTGAGATTATCAAGGTATACTTGGGTATCATTTTAGAAGCCAAATCTGAAGCTTTTCTAGTATTTCTGAAATTCAACAGAATAGTTCAGAAAAATCAGAAATCTCAAATCACAAGTCTCAGGTCAGATCATGGTGGTGAATTAAAAATGAAGACTTTATGGAGTTTTGTGAAGAAAATAGAATTGAACACAACTTCTCAGCTCCAAGAACACCCCAACAGAATGGAAGTAGCAGAAAGAAAGAACAGAACACTTTGGACATGGCAGAACAGAACATGCTAAATGAGTATAATCTACCAAAAATACTTCTGGGCAGAAGTAGTAAATACAGCTTGCTACTCATCAACAGATGCATGATCAGACCCATCTGAAGAAAACACCATATGAGCTATACAAGGACAAAAAGGCAAATATCAGCCATCTCAGACCCTTGGGTTGTAAGTGTTTTATTCTAAATAATGGTAAGGATAATCTAGGAAAATTAGATGCTAAAAGTGATGAAGGTTTTCTGTTAGGATATGTTTCAAAACCTAAGGCTATAAGGTATTTAATAGAAAAACTTTAACAAAGAACAATCAGTTCATGTATTATTTGATGAAAACTAACCCTTCCATAAAAGGGATAGAGGAAAGAAGAAGAATTGTTGATGATCTCTACAGGAATCTTGAGATGACTTCTCTTGAGAAGGAAAAGAAGAAGAAAAGAAGATCCTCCATTAGAAGATCTTCAACAACAAGAAGAATCACAAGAAGGACTAACCTAAGACTTGAGGTACCATCGGGACCATCCTAGAGAAAACATAATAGGAGATTCTCAATCCAGAATAAGAACAAGAGGTATGCAAATTCCTTGTGAATTCTCTCATTAGTTTCACAAGTTGAGCCTAAGACAATCAATGATGCACTAAATGATGATCTCTGGATCCTTGCTAGCAAGAAGAGCTTAATCAGTTCAAACGTAGTGAAGTTTGAGGGACCCTTGTGCCTAGACCTACTGATCTCCAGTTATTGGAAACAGTGGGTTTTGAGAAAATAAAAGGATGAATCAGGGGTAATAACTAGGAACAAAGCTAGACTTGTGGCTCAAGGATATTCCCAAGAGGAAGACATAGACTTTGATGAAACCTATGCTCCAGTAGCTAGATTAGAGGCATTAGAATTTTATTGGCGTATGCTTGCTCTCTTAATATCAATTTATTTCAGATGGATGTTATTAAAAGGCTTTTCTGAATGGTGTTTTAAAGAAGAAGCATATGTTGAGCAACCACCTGGTTTTGAAGATAGAAAGTTTCCTGATCATGTTTTCCGTTTAAAGAAAGCACTGTATGGTCTGAAACAAGCACCAAGAGCTTGGTATGAATATTAAGGTGCTTATCTTATATCACATGATTTATATAAGAGGAAAAGTAGATAGCACCCTATTTATAAAGAAAATTTTCAAATGGAATCTTAATTGTACAAATCTATGTTGATGACATTATCTTTGGCTCTACTAATGAATCACTCTGCAAATTCTTTGAAAATTTGATGCAAAGTGGTTTGAAATGAGCATGAGGGTGAACATAATTATTTCCTTGGATTGCAAATCAAGCAAACCAAAGAAGGAACTCAACATTGTCAAAACCAAATACATTCAGATCTACTGACTAAGTATGGCTTTGACAAATGTAAGCCCTTAGGAACCACCCATGACTCAGACATTAAGTTAACAGTGATCCTCTTGGCAAAAAGGTAGACGAAAAGTCCTATAGAGGAATGATAGGATCACTGCTCTATCTCACTGCAAGTAGACCAGATATAATGGTTTAGTGTTGTCTCTGTGCAAGATTCCAAGCTGATCCAAAAGAATCTCATATTCTTGCAATAAAAAGAATTTTCAGATATCTTATAATTCGTAACTTAGGTGTAACGACCCATGATCCGCATTACCGGTACCCGACCGTAACCCGAATCATGACCCCCCAACCCACGAGACGAATTTCGGAAGGGTAGAAGAAAAGCATCGAGGAGATCATATAAGCAAATGTACACATATAACTCAGAGACAACAGAGAAGTAAGAGTACAGTGAGTACAAGAGCAGGGTACTACTCACAGCAGCCAAGCAGAGCCAGCACGAGTAACGAAGCTCACCGACACACGCAAGCTGCCCATGGACTCACCTGAAGGGAGGAGTGAGTCTCACAGAAAAGAGACCCAGTAGGGCAACTAACCCCCACCGGTAACAGAGCTACTAAACATTGCTAAAGAAAAAGCGACTGTAAGTAAACCACGCACACTTGTCAACACAAGGAACCGGTGTCGTAGTGCGCAGCTCCCTCAGGAGCACACTAAGAAAACTGGAACCTCATAGGCTCGACAGCACACAAGCACTGCACACACACAAGCTCACAAGCAAGAGCTCACACAGCACTCACAAGTAGGACTCAACTAGGGTCTGCGGTTCGGCGTCCCGTCACCACAAAGTCTCTCAACCCTAGCCACATGTCCACACTCAGAAGCTCTCCCTCGCGTCGGTCCATGGCCGGTTTTCCCCTACGCCAGGCTCAGACGGTGGAGAAGGGGCTCCACGGTAACCGGCTCAAAACCACCACAAGGAGTACGCACAGAACGGAGTCGCACTCAACGTTCTCGCTCACTGGCTGAGGACCCCCCCACCACGCCAGTCATCCAGGCGGAGCGTAGCTCTACATCCAGGGAAACACAACAGAAACAGGAGCACGGCAACCCCTCAAACAAGTACAGACGGAAACACTCTCAGTGTTTGAAGTACGGCGCAACGGACGAACACCACGGGTAAACGTCACAACCACAACCAAAACAATGCGAGCAAGGCAGAGACACTCTCTACACCTGGCAGACTGTGCTAACAGGCGGACACCGCATGTCAACACCTCAAACCACAGAAAGGGAAACACACAGCATACTGGGAATACATCTGCAGGTAGACAGCAACATCGACCGCCGCCAACCAGGAAGTAAAAGACAGCATCACATGTCGCCAAGCAAACAGTAGATGGCTACATCGAATTCCGCTAACAAAAGGTAGACGGCAACACTCCAGACGTCTAGAAAAAGTTGACGGTCACAGGTTGGCCGTTTACCCAAACTCGGCGGCAAGGATCATGCCGTTTATATCCTACCTGAAGAACCTGACGGCACAGATCTCGTCGTCTAGTTCTCCCCTGAAGAGCTTAACGGCAAGAGATCACGCAGTTTACCTCTTCCTTGAAGAGATCAGCGTCAACATCCCTGACATTGACTTCTTCAGCCTCCATCAGCTAATTCCCACACAGGGCAAATCCGACCCACAACCACAATCTGATGTACGGAAACACCCCCTACATCATAGTACACTACCACAATGCCGGTAAAACACGATTCAACACATGGATCGGGCAAAACAGCCTAAACCCGGCATTAAGAAAAAACCCTCCCCAATGCTCGATTCCACGCAAATCGCACACAGACCAGCATGGAATAGCACACAAAGGGAACTAAGGGTTTACATCCCTACCTCAGAAACGCTTAAAAACTCCACATAAACCTCGATTCGCGCCGAACCCCAGGAGCTTACCTCCAGAAACCGCCACCCGATCCATCAATTCTCGCTCGTCACGTCATCGCTACGCGCACCACGATCTCCCCACTGCTTCCGTCGGTCGCCAGAGTGTGGAGAAGAACAAGGGTGAAAGTGGAGGTAAATAGAGGGAGAAGAGAGAAGAAGACTGGCTCGGGGCCCCTAAAAAACCAGGCCGGATCAGTTGACGTCAACCTGATTTGCAGCCAACTGAACCGCCAACAACCTGACGACCAGATCGATTGCTGCCAAGTTCTATCTCCAGAAAAAAACTGGAGACATACGTGGACGACAACATCGATGGACGCTAAAACATGGCTAACGGCAACACGCTTGCCGCCAACACACAGTCGACGTCAGCCACCTGGACATCAACCCACTGTCGACGTCAGCACCTCTAGACGCCAACAGACACAGACTCGAAGAAGACCCGATAAGGATCGGTAAAAACCCGAGACGTTACAGCCCTCCCCCCTAAAAGAATTTCGCCCTCGAAATTCACGCAACACAAGAGGATAGCCAAAAGTAACGTAGAGGAATAAAATTACACGGCGCATGACATCCTCCCCATTACCAGGTCGACACACCACCCGAGTACCGCTGCTGGACAACACTAACAGCCGGACTACCTTGTTCCACAATCTCGGAACTTAGCAATTCAAATAAATGGCAGAACTGGTACAATCACTCAGTGTCTCACTGACACACCACACCCGGAGAACACGCGAGCAGCAACAAGAAAGGTACCTCCTAAAACAGCAACGCATGGAACGCACACGGTCGACAGCCATTCACTGGCGGAACCAAAGCCTCGAACTTAGGAGCCAAAATACTCAACAACCTAATGGATTACCCTGGTCCAGTGACGACTCACTCATTCATCTCAAAACCAATGGGAGGGAAATGACACGGTCGTCCACCACACAGGGCCTAACTACCTAACACACGCAAGCTGGAGCTACTAACGGCTGCCAACACACGCAGCTGTACACTCCAAGCCATAGGTCGGGTAAGTCTCCCTGTGGGGCTTCAACTGACGAGACGCACAAGGCACCACTCTGCCGTGCTGCATCAGAACAGCTCCCAAGACAAATATCGAAAGTATCAGCACAGAATCTCAGAACTCTCCAAACCTGATTGCAACACTAGGACTGGCGCTGATGTAAGCAGTCACTTCAACTCTACGAAGCTCTGCTCACATTGCACCAACCACGCAGAAGGCAAAAACAAGCTAACCAGAAGTCACACACTGCGGTCACCAACTGACTTCATCGTTGGGGACCCACAAATTAGCAACCCACTCAATCATAAAACACAACTCGATAGAGGGCGCAAATGCTGATAACAACGCGAGAAAACACCTGTCAGCAACTTGCACCGTCGGCAACAAAGCCCGACAAAGTGTTACGGTGCTTGACACACAACTCTAAAAAACAACCTGAGGGTCAACCACCATACTCAGGGGGGACGCCTCATGCTACTAGCCACAGCTAGCAACGGTTATCAGCAAAAATCGAAAAGTCATGCGGTTTGAGAACCCAGTCACATCGTACTCATGGACAGTCCGCAACACACGGAACAATGTCCATTGTCGCCACTAGGTCTTACACAGACCATCCTCGTGGGTCCGACAAGGACAACAACAAATGCGGAGAAGATCTCAATACACAAAACGGTATCCACTATCACCACTAGGTCTCACCAGACCATCCTCGTGGTCGAACAAGGACACCAACACACGTGGAGGCCACACAATCCAGAACACTCACTCCACGGTACAACAAGCCGCGACAAAACACAGAAGACGTTTGGAGTCAAGCCAACACTTGCACCTCACAACGTCAACACAAAACAGTGGCCGAGTACTAGCAAGCCAATGACCTTACTGTCACTAAACGAATGACAGGAGACTTTGCCACCGGCTGCAAGACTCACCACGTCAGCCACAAAAGAAAAGAACCACAAGCCAAAAGGGCACAAAGGCCACACTGGCCCCAACTTAAGGCACGAAACACAAAGCACCAAAAAGATGCTCATGATGCTGCACCCGCAACAGCACCCAGGGCCCGAAAACGACACAGGGCCACCGAAGGGGACTCTCCACAAGAGATCCAAAAAAAATGCACGAAAAGCCCACAACATTTGAAACATAATGACCATGTCGGCTTCAGAAAGGTGCGCCAAAACACAAGACACCGGCTCTGCTGCACGGGAAGTAAAAACCACAACAACTCACCTGGCACGCAACAGCACAGTACGCCTTCTCCATCGCACCCGTAGAGAGGCCAACATGAAAACATGATATACAAAAAGCCTTCAAGGCAGAAGCGAGGCGCACACCATAACGATACTTGCACGGGGCACACCTAGCAAGAAACGTACGGTTAAAACCGAACACACCAATGCCACGACCATCCACCATAGTTGTGACACGCACACACGACTCCTATGAAACCATCGGTGTAAGGCCCTCGAATTTTGTTGCATTATTGTATTGCATGTAAATAATTCATGTTGTGTATGTACGTATGTAAATATCTACGTAAGTACTAGTTAGTATACTATGCATGCATGTGTATAAACTAGATGTAAATAATGTATGAATGGTATGATGGTAGTGTGTGTACATGATAACGTATACATATGGCACATCTATAGGTAAGATGTGCATGTTTCTGCATGTTTTAGAGTTCTGGCCGAAGGCCAGATGGCGTCAATATAGTAGACGTCGATGTTGTGTCGGCGTCAACCCTGTGGACGCCAACTAAGTCCAGCGTCCAGCGATGTGGACGCCAACTTCTCTGACCTGCATGCGTTGCAGAGCCCAGAATTCCGGGAGCAAGCTAGCTCACCCATTGGGGAGTTGTACCCAACGGCTCTGAGCCTTTCCATCACCACTCCGGGGTCCCCAAACCCCTCTGCTTTACCAACTCCTCCTGCACCAGAAAGAGCTCTCTTTGGCTCTTTGCAAAGAGGAGAGAAAACCTAGCAAGCTGTGAGAAAAAGCTGGACTTTGCAAGATCGGATCCAGTAGTGTGAAGGTGTTTCTAGCGTTCTACTGCAACAAGGAGGTAGCTGGAAAATCGGGGAAGGCTTCCCCAACCGGTTTCGCTTCTGCATGACATAGAACCGGAGGAGAGCATTTGTGGAGGCTTCTTGGGACTGCCCAAGGAGATTTTCTCCGCCATTTAGATCCTTTGGAGTTTTTACAAGAGGCAAGTAACCTTCACCTCCGTCCATGTAGATGTCAAGTAGGGTTTTATAAATTATGTATTTTTCCTCGCATCCTAGATACCCCTTTCACCTTGCATTTGAGTTCGGTCTGTGTTTTTGCACAGACAGGAACTTGGCGTCAATGCCCTTGACGCCGAGATCCCTGGTGTGCAAAAACGGTCTTGTCGTCCACTCTTGGAACAGCCAGAGACCGCCGCCAAGTTCGTCTGGACAGAATAGTGAACTGTTCTGCCCTCCTATATGACTAATTTCGACGTGTTTTGCGATGAGGATATAATGTAACTTATATGCTATGTATACTAGCTAATGTGATGAATGGGAGAATGAATGTACATCTATTTTGTGGGTGGTTAAGTTTATTTGTCTATCTAATATGTATGTGAAAAGAATGGTAATGTGTATTCACCATGATCCTAATGATCAGTGGCAAAGTTTTGTTGCCCAATTTGTTAGACCATGTATGCATGATCTTATTTGTGCTCTGAGTTTCTGATATTTTTCCCCATGCTTGTATAATTATTGAAATTTCTGTTTTGGGAAATAGAAATCATGAGTAGGTCGTGTTAAATTTCTAGTAAATTGTGTGTTGCTTGATAAATCCGGGAATAAATTCTGTAACCTGTGCATGCTAGGGTGCGACAGTGAGCTGTTAGATTTGTGATTATGTTCAACTCCATGTTAAATGCATTATGAATAATGATGTGAAACGATGTTAAATTTCTGTAACTTCATTTTGAGTCAGAAAATTCTGAAAATTTTCATGTGAATATAAACCTGAGATCAGCATGTGGTTAAATTTTCAAGTCGTTTGGGCAACTACATAGTGAAATATGAATTTCTATGCGAGAAATGTGAAAAGAAAATGCATGCTAATGTGGGAATAATGTGATATGTGGTGTGATCTGATTTGTGCAAATTCTGAACATGTATCCCTCTTAACTGTAGAATCATGTTAGGAAAACAGAGCCCTTGTGTGAGTGAGAAAATGAATGAGAGGCAAGTGCATGTGTAAAGATATGTGTTAAAAATCGGTAAATGTGTAAATTGTGCCAAGTGTGACACTGCTTCCATAGAGGGCAGTGGAACCATATCAGGGAAAAGTCCCCCTGAGAAGGTTCAATGTTTGTGATCCTAAGGGCATTAGGATGAAATCCTGGAGGTGGACAAGTACCACTGGTTAGGGTGGAGACTTGTTCTCCCGATCTGCGCAGTCCAAGAGTCGTCACTGTGTTGCTTAGGTGGCCGTCTATGTGTATGTGATGTGATGTGTCCTTCTTATGGTGGTTGGACTATGTGTCACGGCACTAATGTAAAATGTGATGTGAATGTGATAGTGATCTTGTGCAAATTTGTAATGTGAACAATGTGTAAATGTGCATGTGTAAAGTGTGAAATATGTGAATTAGAAATTGTGTAAAAATGTGAAACCAAAAAAGTGAGGATGTGAAATTGAAAACCCATGATTGATGATCTGAAATCATGTTAGAACAGAAACATAAATGTGTTATGATTTGGTGCTACATGTGTACAATGCGTAGAACCCATGCTAGGGACAATCCTTACTTATGTGTAAACCATTCCATGTGTGTATGCTCTCACGTTGTGGTTTTAATGAGAACGTAGCTTTCATGTGTTAGATTGTAAAGTGTTAAGCCACATCAAAACAGCACGCTTAAAGCATGTGAAATGGTTATGTGCATGTATACGAATGAGTAGTAACCATGTCAGCAATGTGTTCTTTCATGCATGTAAGCTAGTCATGCTAGATTGCTCTCATGGTTTAGTTTAAATTGAAAGTAGAACCTTCATGTGTAGGAATGATTAGAGAGGTGGTAGGAGATTTTGATTTAGAAAAGCTGAAAGCATGAATCATGTGTTCATTAGTAGAATTCCAAGATAAGGTTGTCAATTTCAGTGTCACGCATGCTATATGTTGTGTCTTGTGAATGTGTATATAAAACCTACTATGATATGTACATGTATGGTATGTGTAGAGTTATTTGCTGAGTCTTTTAGACTCATTACTTGCTTCGGCGTACAGTGTAGTAGGTAACACACCTTGGAAGAGACCGTGGAAAGCGACTCCGAGCGCGAGGAGTAGCTAGTTTGTTGGAGCTTAGTTGTGACTTTTGGCATTTGATCTATGTAATTGCAAATTGTACTAGCATTATCATGGACAAATGTATAAGTGTGGACAATTATGTATTTGATTTTCAGCAATTTATTATGTGGACTTTTAGTTCTTTAAATGTCATCGAATCATGTATGCTAAAGTGGATGTGAATGAAATGAAATGAAGACAGTGGTTCTTTTACTTCCGCTACTCTGTTCTTATATTCACTGTATCTCAGCTGAATGTTATTGTTGGGTAAATGTCCCACTGTGGCAACGTTCACTACATCGACGTGGGTTGGTATAACCATACCGATATAATGAGGGTCGTGACAGAGATTGGTATCAGAGCAACCATTGAGATTGCACATGAATATACATAAGTCATCATCTCATTACATGCTAAGTATGTCCACATGTGTAGAATTGATTAATAATGAATGAAAAATGGATAAGAATATGGTTAGAAAACTTAGTAACCTAGCTCTAATGGTGGCTGAAATTTATTACAGCCATGGCTTCGAGAGGTAGGCGTGGCGGAGCGTCGGCCCGTGAGGACGAGCCGAGACGTGACGAGCGGGCGGAGCATCAGGCCCGGCACCGCAAGGTCTGTACTTCCCCCATCGCCGCCTGTGGATATGGAGTATCATGCAAGGTCTGGTGCAAGCCATGCAGACGCAGGCTCATACCCAGGCAGCACTCCAGCACAGTTGGAGGCTCAGGTTAGACTAATAAAATGATTAATAGTCTACTTTATTTAATTATGGATATTATGTTGATTGTGTATTGCTTGCTGTGTACTGTAGCAGGCTCAAGTACCAGCTCAGGACCATGGTGGACCTTCTACATGGGAGATCAAGAGGATGCTGCCACCCTCTTTTAAGGGGGAGAGCGACCCATTGTTGGCTGAAAGCTGGATGAGGGAGGTAGAAAAGATCTTCCGAGCCATCAGGTGTGCAGATGAGGATAAGGTCACATTAGCCACCTACATGCTACAGGTATGCTTTAGTTTATGCTTGTATGTTTTGTTAAGTTAGATTTGTTTAGATGGTGCTTATGAACGGTGTACTGCAGGAAGAGCTGATGTATGGTGGGCTTCATTGCTGCGTACCCGGTTTGAGGACAGAGCTATCGATGTTGCTTGGGACGAGTTCGTGAGGCTCTTTCGGGCCAAGTTCGTCCCCGAGCATGTGCAAGATCGGATGGAGCAGGAGTTCCTCTCATTAGCTCAAGGCTCCATGACCATGCTGGAATATGAGGCAAGATTTTCTGAACTCTCTAAATATGCACCTCATATCGTGACAGACGAGCGCAGAAAGACAAAGAAGTTCGTGATGGGACTCAAGCCATCACTGCGGACGAGACTCGTGGCATTGACCACCGCACGTTGGACGAGGCCCTCAGTGCTGCTTGTAGGCAGGAGGGAGAGATGGAGCAATACCTGGAAGAAAAGAAAGCTTCACAGAAGAGACCTGCAGCCACGTTCCAGCGGCAAGACAAGAAGAAAGCGGTGTACCCGACACAGCAGCGACCAGTAGCAGTCGCAATAGTACTCAGGTACCTTCTGTATGTTCCCTGGTGTGAAGAAAGAGTGTCCCCACTGTGGGAGGACACATGGTGGTTCCGAGTGTTGGATGATTACGGGCAAGTGCTTGAAGTGCGGAAGCAGCGACCACAAGATCAAGGATGCCCAGACTTCAGCTAGGGAGTCCAGCGCGGAGCGCCAGCCCCAGCAGTAGTAGTAGGCAGCGGCGCCAGCTACAGGAAGACCAGGAAGGCCTCGAGCCCCAGCTCGAGTGTTTTCTTTAGCTTGCCGAGGACGCCGAGCAGGCGGAGCATGTCACCGAAGGTACGGTTTTGTTTTAGGTGTGCACGCTCGGGTTTTGTTTGATACGGGTGCTACTCACTCGTTCATTTCGAGCGGTTCGCTAGGCAGTTAGCCCTAGAGTCAAGCATAGAGTCTGAGGATTTAGAGGTCCCTTTGTCTGTGCAACCCCTGCGGGTACGGTATCGACTAGGAAGTGCATTCCGTCGTTACCTGTGTGCATTGAGGATAGAATCCTAGATGGGTGTTTCTTCTTGCTAAAGATGAAGGACTATGATGCTATTCTTGGTCTGGATTGGCTAGAGGAGCACTATGCATTAGTGGATTGTCGTCGGAAGAGGTTTTTTTCCGCATTCCTGGTGAGGACGAGTTCTCTCATCCCTTGCAAGGAACTTGGCGGGAAAGTTAGTCATCTCTGCCATGAAGGCGATGCGCATGGTAAACAAGGGTTGTGACGCTTTTCTTGCCAGCGTGGTGTTAGTGCTAGAGGCTGATGAGTCATACTCTTGCGGAGATTGAGGTAGTGCAGATTTTCCAGATGTCTTTCCTGATGACTTGACTGGATTGCCACCGGATAGAGAGATAGAGTTTACCATAGAGTTGCTTCGGGCACCTCTCCTATCTCGAAGGCTCCATATCGGATGGCACTGCGGAGTAGCGAGTTGAGAGGGAGGAGGCAATTGCAAGAGTGCTTGATAAGGGATTTATTCGCCCTAGTGTTTCCCCTTGGGGCGCACCTGTATTGTTCGTCAAGAAGAAAGACGGGTCACTTAGGTTATGCAGACTATAGGAAGTTGAACCAAGTGACTGTGAAGAACAGGTATCCCTTACCTGTATTGATGATTTGTTTGACCAGTTGCGAGAGGCATCAGTCTTTTCTAAGATTGATTTGCGATCTGGTTATCATCAGTTGAGGATTCAGAGTGAGGATGTGTCCAAGACGGCGTTTAGAACCCGTTATGGACATTATGAGTTTTTGGTCCTTCCTTTCGGATTGACCATGCCCCTGCAGCGTTCATGGATCTCATGAACAGGGTGTTTAGGCCTTATTTAGATAGCTTTGTCGTAGTGTTTATTGATGATGTGCTGGTACTACTTCCGGACGAGGCCACACACCGTCAGCATTTGAGGGTAGTGTTAGAGGTTCTTCGTGAGCACAGCTGTATGCTAAGTTCAGCAAGTGCGATTTCTGGTTGCGCGAGGTTCATTTCCTCGGGCATGTTATCTCCGGTGCTGGTGTTGCAGTGGATCCAGCAAAGGTCCAGGCAGTTATGGATTTGGAGATTCCCAAGACCCCTTCAGAGATTCGTAGTTTTATTGGTTTAGCTGGTTACTATCGGCGATTTATTGAGGGATTTTCATCCATCGCCGCCCCTTTGACTCAGCTTACCAGAAAGGGAGTGAAGTTTGTTTGGTCTGAGAAGTGTGAGAGTAGTTTCAATTTTGAAGACTAAGCTCACGACAGCCCCGGTGTTAGTCTTACCGAGCGGTGTAGAGGGTTTTGCTATCTACACGGATGCGTCTCGGATTGGTTAGGCTGTGTGCTAATGCAGCAGGAAAGGGTAGTGGCTTATGCTTCTCGTCAGTTGAAGGAGCATGAGAGGAACTATCCGACTCATGACTTGGAGCTCGCAGCAGTGGTTCATGCACTAAAGATCTGGAGGCACTATCTTTATGGTGTCAGATTTGAGGTGTTTACCGACCACAAGAGCTTGAAGTATCTTTTCTCCCAAAAGGAATTAAACCTGAGGCAGAGGAGATGGATTGAGTTCTTGAAGGACTATGATTTCGACCTTCAGTATCACCCTGGAAAGGCGAATGTTGTAGCAGATGCTCTGAGTAGAAAGAGGCCATCTCTCCAGCAGGATTGGAAGATGTTGGAAGATGCGGCTTGCGCGTTGACTGAGTTAGAGCCATCGCGATGCCAGGCTTTCGTAGCTCAGTTATCTCTTAGGTCCTCGGTTTTGGATGAGGTGATCGAGCAACAGGGAGCCGACCTAGACTCTTAGAGTTAGTGGGCAAGGCAGGCATTGCTCGTGATGAGGACGGTGTGATTAGATTTCAGCACCGTGTTTGTGTCCCTGATTAGTAGATGTCCGTGAGCATGTGTTAGCGGAGGCTCATAGATCGCGATTCTCTATTCATCCGGGTAACACGAAGATGTACCAGGATTTGAAGAGATCCTTGGTGGTCTGGCATGAAGAGGGATGTAGCGGATTATGTACCCGGTGTTTAGTATGCCAGCAAGTGAAGGCCGAGCGACAGCGACCATCCGGCCTTATGCAAAGGATGGACATCCGAGTGTGGAAGTGGGAAGCTGTCACTATGGACTTTGTTTCGGGTTTGCCTCGATCTAGAAGGGGCAATGACTCGATTGGGTAGTGTAGATAGATTCTCGAAGACTGCTCATTTCTTGCCTATGAAGAAGAAGAAGCAGTCAGTAGAGAGTTTAGCTAGATTGTATGTTAGTGGTATCATTAGATTGCATGGTGTGCCGAAGTCGATCATTTCGGACGAGATCCAGATTTACTTCGAGGTTGTGGAAGGGTCTTCAGGATGCTTTAGGTTCGGAGCTGAAGCTCAGTTCGGCGTTTCATCCCCAGACTGATGGACAGTCCGAAGAGGACTATCCAGACGCTCGAGGATATGTTGAGAGCGTGTGTGCTTGATTGGAAGGATGATGGGAGCGTCATTACCTCTAGTGGAGTTCGCATACAACAACAGCTTTCATGCAAGTATGGTATGGCTCCATTCGAGGCGTTGTATGGTAGGCCCTGCAGATCTCCTTTATGTTGGGAGGAGGACTGGTGATAGGCAGTTGATCGGACCGGAGTTAGTTCAGGAAACTTCGGATAAGATCCAGCTGATCAGAAAGAGGCTGTTGCGGCACAGGATAGGCAGAAGAGTTATGCCGACAACAGGAGAAAGGATTTGGAGTTCGAGGTTGGCGATCATGTCTTCTTGAAGATATCGCCTACTCGAGGGTGTTGTCAGATTTGGCAGGCATAGTAAGTTGAGCCCTAGGTTCATTGGCCCATATGAGATTCTCAGACGTTTGGGCAGCGTGGCATATGAGCTAGCCTTACCCCCAGCATTGGCTAGTGTTCATCCCGTTTTCCACGTTTCGATGCTCAGGAAGTATGTCCGAGATCCGTCTCATGTGATTAGTCATGAGCCAGTGGAGATTCAGCCAGATCTGTCGTATGTCGAGCAACCAGTAGCTATTCTGTGACCGGAAGGTTCAGCATCTCCGGAACAAGAGTATTGCGTCGGTGAAAGTTCTCGGCGGAACTTCTCACGAGAGGAGGCTACTGGGAGCTTGAGGATGCGATGAAGAAGAAGTACCCCCTTTTGTTTGAGTAGCGTCGTTCTAACTCGAGGACGAAGTTTCTTTTAAGGGGGAGAGGGTGTAAGGCCCTCGAATTTTGTTGCATTATTGTATTGCATGTAAATAATTCATGTTGTATGTATGTCGTATGTAATATCTACGGAAGTACTAGTTAGTATGCTATGCATGCATGTGTATAAACTAGATGTAAATAATGTATGAATGGTATGATGGTAGGGTGTACATGATAACGTATACATATAGCACATATATAGGTATAAGATGTGCATGGTTTTGCATGTTTTAGAGTTCTGGCCGAAGGCCAGATTGGCGTCAATATAAGTAGACGTCGATGTGTGTCAGCGTCAACCCTATGGACGCCAACACTAAGTCCAGCGTCCAGCAATGTGGACGCCAACTCTCTGACCTGCATGCGTTGCAGAGCCCAGATTCAGGGGAGCAAGCTAGCTCACCCATTGGGGAGCTGTCCCCAACGGCTCTGAGCTTTCCATCACCACTCCGGGGTCCCCAAGCCCCTCTCTGCTTTAAACAAACTCCTCCTGCACCAGAAGAAAGAGCTCTCCTTGGCTCTTTGCAAAGAGGAGAGAAAACCTAGCAAGCTGTGAGAAAAATATGGACTTTGCAAGCTCGGATCCAGCAGTGTGAAGGTGTTTCGGT
>JACBKR010005338.1:0-18885 GCA_014218235.1 Colocasia esculenta | reverse complement strand
CTACTGGTGCATAGGTCTCATCGAAATCTATGCCTTCCTCTTGGGAATAGCCTTGAGCTACCAGTCTGGCCTTGTTTCTCATGATCACACCAGCTTCATCCAATTTGTTCCTAAACACCCATTTTGTCACGCCCCGACGCGAATATCGGAGTGCGAAGGCAGTTGCAAGAAAAGGTATAGAGTGAATACTAGACATCAAACCATTGCACATTGAATAATACTAAAGCAAATCTTTCTCATTAATAACTTTTCAAATGTCTAGTTACAACCACTACTATCAGAGCCATTCTATAGGGCCCAATTACATTGCAAAAAAAAGAAATAACTAACTACAACTCTAAGATAACATAATGACTCGAGGGTACTCCTGGCTTCACTCTTGGTCATTCCTTCCTCGTGAGTGTATGTGTCATCCTCGGTCTCACTTGAGAACACAACATCAAATAACGTAGGGTGAGCGATAACGCCCAGTAGGACTTAAATCTCAGGCTCAAGCAGGCTTTAAATAATTAACGCATTAATGGCAGAGTATCTAAAGATAGCAGGTACAAGAGAGTCAAAATATAGCAAGAGATAGCACAAAAGTAATAGGATAGCACAATAGCACGAGATCGAGTATAGTTTCCAAAATAGCACAAGTATCGAGTATAACACGAATAGCAGGATGGCCAAAGCACAACTAGCACAATAATAATAGCACGACGAGTATAGCACTTGTTTGTCATTCTAGACATCGAGAGAGTATAGCACGTTTTGTGTTTTGATTGACACATAGATAGTCGAGATAGATAGCACTTGAGTGTAATGCCAAACACTCTGATCATTTAACTCCCATGGGCACTAGCACTTTCGGGCGCACATCCCAGGACCAGATCGGGCCCTTTATATATTGCCAGACATTAGTTATATTGTTTATCTTTAGACAATCAGTCAACGGCCAATATAGAGTACCAAGAATAGTTAAGAGCACTATATGAATAGACGAGATAGTAAAGAGAACGTGAATAGACGAGCGAGTAGAGTACATATGAGATCTAGTGGACATTGCACGTAATGCGACGAGTAAACAGGCGATAGTAACAGTTGCACAACACGCGCACTTGGTGTTGGCAGTCAGGTGGAACTCACGACCAACCCACTGGCCATGTTAAGCACAAGTCCAGAGGTCCGATGTGATTCAAGGTAAGAGTGAACTTCTAATAACCGTTTGGATCATATCGATCCCTAAAGGTGTAATGGGTGTTAGGGTACAACCGGCTCGTCGACCATGTGGGAATCCATGGACAGATGAGACTTACGGAGGCCTTGTGCAAGGGTTCACTAGTCCGGCAAAAGGAATATCCGACGGAGAGAGTTCACCACAAGCCAAGTAAAGTGTGTATATAAAAACAGGTGCTCGACATTCTAGAGGAATTCTAGAACAGTGGAGCGTCGATATCGGTATATAAACAACACAAGAAACGATACAAGTCCTTTAACATAGGGCAATTAATATACTTTATTGCAATAATTACAGATACATTAAGAGATATTTTATGCCACATTTCAGCCATATATGGATGGTTCATGTGTGTGCATGTGTAAGAGAGATCATAGATAGAAAAGAAGTCGTGAATATGTATTTTTAAGCATTCAATATAGCTCCATTTAAAACAAGTGTCTTTACTGCGTGTATGACTGTTAAAAAGGCGTACGAATATTTTTGAAAGTGAGAGTAATAAATTTTAGGGGTTTCCATGCAAAATCCTGTGAACGCGACGTAGGCCAGTAAGGGTAGCGACAGTGTCAGGGCAGATCGCGACAGTGGCTTGTACAAGTCGCGACAGGCATGTCGGTTCGGGCAGTCAGGTCGCGACGGGGTTGCATGAGGGTCGCGACGGCCTAGTCAGCAGATCACGACGACAGGTGCTGTCGCGATCAGATCGCGACAGAGCGCTCTGTCGCGACGGCCCTTGTGAACGCGGCCTATCGGGCCATCGCTGTCACGTCCTAATAAAAGGCTATTTAATGGGAAATGACAGAAAATAGGCACAAAGTAATAACATTAACGTTTATTCATTATAACACAGTCTGCGGAAGTCTTATTACATAAAGCTCCTCATTACACACTAAGTGAGGAGTAAGGATGAGTAGCTACTACTCATAACATTTTACAAGTACGCAACTAAAGCAGTAAATGGTTGGTTGACTCGTCATCGTGTCCACTCTGCACACAGCCCATTTTACACTTTCCCTCATCTTGATTACCTGAAAAGGGAAGGATGGGTGAGCTAACTAGCCCAGTAGAATTCAAATCCTTGAATCAAAGGATCAGGAACACATGATAATTTAGGTAAGGACAGGAATGGTATCAAGAACAGGGTTAGATAACCAACATAACATGTCAGTGAATGTATAACAGTAGTATAAAATCACAGGCATACTCAGAAATTCATATTAAGACTCAAGTTCGGAATCATATAATTATTACACAGGACAGGTAATAGAATGGTCATAATCAGGAGATAGTGATGCAATGTCAAACATCCCGTATCCTTATCACTCCAAGACAAGGATAGAACAGACATCAAAGAGACAATACCAGATCTCAGAATAGTAGCTTGATACAGTGATAGTAAAACTCAGATCATGCTCAAGTATATAGCTCAAGAATTGGTTCATATATCAATTCACACAGTACAATAAGTATGATGACCATAATCAGGAAATAGTGATGCAATGCCAAACATCCCGGTATCCTTATCACTCTCGTACGGCCCGTAATGAATTCGGGTGCTCCTCCCAGGACTGGACCAGCCCTATTTGCACAGGCATATCAGTTAGGTGGGGTCCAAGGACCCAATAAATGTCATCATCATTAGTTTATCACATCTCACAAGGTGTTCAAGCTTTTGAACTCTTTAGATATCAAGTAATATGAACTTAGTTGCTGAATATCGGAGAATGGACTCAACGGAGTACCATTCGGAGTTGACGGTTTCAAGGATAATTCAATAATGAGTAAGGTATCCAAAGTGGGTGATCTTTATAGTAGAATGACAGTAAATATCAAAGTAAATATGAGGGTAACTTGGTAGGCTAATAGGGTGAAGTTTAAGCAAGGATTTGCACATGAAAAAGTGTTGTAATTCGAATCAGGGTCATAGCTGTCGACAGGTGAGAAGGGGCTGTCGACAGCTTTAGGCCGGCTGTCGACAGGTAGCTGCAGAACTTCCATAAATCTGTTTAAATCCATTCTAAGCACCCTAATCATAGATCTTATAATTGAAGACATGATTGGTATCAAATGGAAGAGTCTAAATAGAGTTTTCACAGTGGTTTATAAACCGAACAAACAAGATGAACGAAGAGGTTTGCAATTCAAACTTGACTTGCTTGAAACTAAACATAGTTTCGTACTAGAAGTAAAACCTTGATAGCAATGGTTTGAGAAGATTCCTACAAGATGGACACTAAACTTCAAAGTATTTCATGAATCTAAATCATGATTTGAAGTACCAACCATCTAAACCGAAGTTCTTACACGGTATTAAGGATATGTATACTTCTACCCGAACTCTATATTATGAACATGAATCAAGGGTGGAGGAAGGAGATAAAAATTAGTTTCTAAAGTAGAGCAAGGTTGATCCTCCTCCTACAAGAATAATTTTATCATGACTAGAAGAAAACAAAGAACTACAAGTATGGCAACTTGTCCATTCCTCAAGAATTTATTGTCATGTGTGGAGATCAGGATTTAAGGAAAAAGGAATGAATCCTACCTTGCTAAGCAGGAGAACTTCCACTGATTCTTGATTAAAGAGCCTAACCCAGTGAAAGAAACTCCTTTCCAACGTAGATAACTTGCTAGCAACGACAGTAGTTCCAGTAGAAGGTTGACTCCAAGATAGCAGTAGCTATAATTGCAGCATGAACAAACTGAAGTAGTTGCAGCAGTAGCAGACACTAGGAACCAGAATTGAGAGAGGATACAAGGATGGGAAGAAGATCTAGCAGATGCCAGCAGGAAAGGCAACAAGAGCAGGAGTGGAAAAGAGGTGCGTATGAAGGGAGATGGTTGGCTTTTATAACCCTCATCACCTTCTCATGCAGAGACACATTGGTTGCCCATGTGTCATGGTAAGAATCCTTTTGATTACCTAAACACGTATCACATGCAACTTACCCTTTGGTTACACAAAGTAACCGTAATGATGGCCTATCCCTGATGTAATGGCTCTTTAGGAGCCTTACACGTACCCCACTGGAATTTCTCAAAATTTCATCCCGTAATAAGCCATAATTCAACTGGCCCAAAATCTTTGTGTAAATGTATCAAACGTTGTCCGTTTGTCCTAAAATTTTAACCATAGGCTAATGTGATAGTTTTACTTATTATGGTGATTTTAGTTTAATTTTTGGAATTTATTTTACAGTAGGTGAAAAATCACCCGGAAAATAGTCGCGTAGACTTAATCTCGAAATCCGAACGTCGAAAAATTAGATATTTATATTTCTGATATCTCCACATTTTTCTAGAAATTATGGTATTCTCGGATTTCATTTTCATTATTTTTTCAGTGTCGCCCTGTGGAAGCGCGTACGTCCGAGTACGATACTAAGATAATGTTCATTAGTGCTAATCCTTCCCAAATATCAATTATTTTATTCTAATAATAATGGTTAGGTCCAATAATTATTGTTCATATTTTTCAATAAATAAAAATTTTCGAGGTGTTACAACTCTCCCCCACTAAAAGAAATTTGGTCCTCCAAATTTTAATAAAACGAGAGTATGTTTACTCACCTGGAAATAATTTTGGATACTGGTTCTTGATTACATCTTCCAGCTCCCAGGTTCTTTCTCCATTGAATCTTTAATGCTGGAACTCCTGTTCTATAGTTGCTTATTTTTCAATCAAAATTTGCACGAGTTTTTCTACATATGCCTAATTTTCTTATATCTCCAAATCTTGATATTCAATGTTGTGATCAATGAGCTTCTCCTAAGCTCCACTTCTTAATCTCGGAATTATTCGGTACACATAATCTGTTCCGAAACCAAAGATTTCCATAAACATCTTCATTAAATTCAGGTCTAAAAGCTAACTTTTCTCTAATTCTTACCAACACAGGATCATTGTTCTGTTGCTCTCAATTGTTTCAAAATATCTGACTGAATTGTTAAGTTATTACCTACAATTCTTTCTTTTGTAATTCAGTCTTTGAACTTACTGTGGAAAATGCCTCCAATAACTTCCATTCCTTTACTTGCAATGGAATACCTGGCTATAGGATTTCTGCTGAGTGCATCGGCCACAGTGTTACCTTTCCCTGGATGATATTCTATTTTGAAATCGTAATCTTTAATATACTCCATCCACCATCTTTGTCTCATAATCAACTTTCTGTGAGAATCAATACTTAAGACTTTTATGATCGGAGTACACTATGACTAATTATCATACAAGTAGTGTCTCCAAAGTTTAAGAGCAAAGATTACTGCAACCAAATCCAAATCATGTATTGGGTAGTTCTTTTCGTGAGACTTCAGTTGTCTATAAGCAATGACTATATCATCTGGCATCAGAACATACCCTGGTCCAATGTTTGAAGCATTGGTATAAACCTCAAATATTTCACCTTTTGCTGGCAAAGCAAAAATTGGTGCAGTTGATAGACATTCCTTTAATAATTGAAATACTTGTTTGCCACTCTCACACACGCACAAATATAGTCCTTTTTTTTTTCGTCAATTGCATGAGAGGTGGGGCAATCTTAGAAAGATCCTTAACGAACCGCCGATAGTAACTGGCCATACCCAGAAACCTTCTAATCTCAGTGAAATCTTAGGTTGCTCCCATTTCTATATAGTTACAATCTTTGAGGAATCTATTGACAATCCCTCACTGGAGATAACATGTCCTAAGAACATTACTTACTTTAGCCAAAACTCACATTTACTAAACTTCGCATATAGCTTGTGATCTCGTAGTAATTGCAAAGTAACCCGTAAATGTGTTTCATGTTCTTCCATACTTTTAGAGTAGATCAGTATATCATCCAACCCAATAATGTTCTGGTTTATCATGGTCACAGGAGCCAAATATCCTTAACATCGTTTTTGCACCAGTTTATAAGTTTTGACTGCTGAATTTATAGGTATATTTCTGGTACAGGGTTTATCAAAAGTTATGGAGATAGCTTCCTTTTTCAGAAGGTACTTGACTAATAGGCAATCCAAGTTTACATGATATCTAGATAGCCAATCAACCCCAAGGATACGTCATAATCCTACTTGTCTAAGCATATCAAATCACTGGGTAAATTTTGTCCTTAACTGAAATCTGACTAGTAGGGTAATATTACTTAAGTTCCTATCCCCACTCAAAGGAATTGTTACCTCAAGTTGTGTAGACAATAGTTTTGATTTTACTTCTAAAGATTTAGCAAACTCATAACTAATAAAAGAATGTGTACTCCTGAATCAAACAACACATACGCAGGTTGAGTTTACTGGAAATGTACCTTCTTCAGTCCGCCTTCCTGCGGAGATTCAGGTTCCACATCCTGAATGGCATTTAGTCTTCCTTGCTTTCCTCGGGAATTCTGATTCTTGGTGCATTCTTGGGCATCGGACAATCCGGAATTCGATGTTGAGTACTCCCACAACGGAGACAAGCACCCAACCTACGCCAACAGTCCTCAGCCTTATGCCCACTGAGATGGCAATGCTGACATACCCCCTTGTTTCCATTAGAAGCTTTTCCTGCTTTGTTATTTGTTTGTTGAACTTTTGGGGTATTTCCCGACTCAAACTTCTCTTATGATCAGAAGATCCTTCTCCAGATTTCCCTCTAATCTTTTCCACAGTGTCATTTGCAGCCTCTAATGCTAAGGCTCTCTTAACCATTTCTGAGTAGGTAGTGATCAGATGAGGGGTTAGCTGCATAATAAATTGGGGACGTAGTCCATTCATAAACCTCTTGGCATTTAATTTCTCTGTAGCTATAAGATGCGGAGCATACTTTGACAATTGGGCAAATTGTGCCTCATATTCCGATACCGACATCCTTAATTGTTTCAATTGGCAAACTCATTTGCCTTCCTTTCTTGAATTACTTTAGAGAAGTATTGGTCATTAAATAATTCTACGAATTCCTCCCAACTAACTTGTGTTGAATCCTCCAAGGTTGCCTCCACAGTTTCCCACCACGCTCGGGCATCCCGATCTAACTGAAATATTGTCAGACAAACTTTTCTTCTTCTGTACATTTAATCATCTTAAAAATTCGCTCAATATCCTTCAACCAATTCTCGGCCTCATCCGGATCCGTACTTCCGGCAAATCTCGGAGGGTCCAGGCTTCGGAAATCCTTAAATAAACTTGTTCCATTATGGCTATTGTTCTTGGCTACTGCTTTCATTACTCGAGTTAGGTCATGCATTGAACTTTCATCTTCTTCCAGTTAGTGTCACTTCCGTCCATAGATAACTTGGAAGAGTATCTGAGATATTCAATAAGGCATACATCAATTTCTATAATCAAACCATGTAAATTTCATCATTCACAGGCTTTAGATTCACAACACACTAGTTCCATTATCTAGTTAGAGGATATATAACATTTTACATCACTACTTGTCCATAAGCTAGAATATGTACAAGCTTCTTCCTACTACGCCAAATTATTACATCAACATCTCCATTGTCCAACCTCTTACTACTCACACAAACACAGGTGAGTTATATATACATATATACAACTATTACTTAATCAAAAGGAGAGATTAAAAGAAGATGAGCAGTTTAATTCCAATTCTAAATTTGAGGAGGTTTATAACAGACTCCTTAATTGGCAGTTGATGTTCTTCCCCAGCCCTGTGGTACCGCTCTTTTGCTGCATTGATTAATGCTTCCTAATAGCCTTCTACTGATGAAACAATATATCCTGTCCCAACTTCAGGTTATCCAGTCTATTCATGACTTGGGTCATAACATCCCGTAAAGCATAGGGATTGCCCACAGTCAAATTGAGCACCTCCTCTTTATTTAGCACATAGGCTTCCTCTATGCTTGGGCATACAACTTTATGTCCTGGGTAACATTTCCATGGCTGTTGCCGACCATTCTTGAACTCATATCCATGCTATAATAGTCAACAAGTTAAGTATTTATACGATTACAAAATCATACTAACTAATCCCAATTTTTCTACCCCAACTCACTGGTTATCTCTAGGTTTATCGACCTAAGGCTCTGATACCAAATTATTTGTCACGTCTAATAAAAGGCTATTTAATGGGAAATGACAGAAAACAGGCACAAAGTAATAACATTAACGTTTATTCATTATAACACAGTCTGCGGAAGTCTTATTACATAAAGCTCCTCATTACACACTAAGTGAGGAGTAAGGATGAGTAGCTACTACTCATACACATTTTACAAGTACGCAACTAAAGCAGTAAATGGTTGGTTGACTCGTCATCGGTGTCCACTCTGCACACAGCCCATTTTACACTTCTCCCTCATCTTGATTACCTGAAAAGGGAAGGATGGGTGAGCTAACTAGCCCAGTAGAATTCAAATCCTTGAATCAAAGGATCAGGAACACATGATAATTTAGGTAAGGACAGGAATGGTATCAAGAACAGGGTTAGATAACCAACATAACATGTCAGTGAATGTATAACAATAGTATAAAATCACAGGCATACTCAGAAATTCATATTAAGACTCAAGTTTGGAATCATATAATTATTCACACAGGACAGGTAATAGAATGATCATAATCAGGAGATAGTGATGCAATGTCAAACATCCCGGTATCCTTATCACTCCAAGACAAGGATAGAACGGACATCAAAGAGACAATACAAGATCTCAGATAGTAGCTTGATACAGTGATAGTAAACCTCAGATCATGCTCAGGTATTAGCTCAAGAATTGGTTCATATATCAATTCACACAGTACAAGAAGTATGATGACCATAATCAGGAATAGTGATGCAAGCCAAACATCCCGGTATCCTTATCACTTCCGTACCGCCCGTAATGAATTCGGGTGCCTCCCAGGACTGGACCAGCCCTATTTGCACAGGCATATCAGTTAGGTGGGATCCAAGGACCAATAAATGTCATCATCATTAGTTTATCACATCTCACAAGGTGTTCAAGCTTTTGAACTCTTTAGATATCAAGTAATATGAACTTAGTTGCTGAATATCGGAGAATGGACTCAACAGAGTACCATCGGAGTTGACGGTTTCAAGGATAATTCAATAATGAGTAAGGTATCCAAAGTGGGTGATCTTTATAGTAGAATGACAGTAAATATCAAAGTAAATATGAGGGTAACTTGGTAGGCTAATGGTGAAGTTTAAGCAAGGATTTGCACATGAAAAAGTGATGTAATTCGAATCAGGGTCATAGCTGTCGACAGGTGAGAAGGGGCTGTCGACAGATGGCTATAGACAGAACTCAGGTTTGCTGGACTGTGTGTATCTGTCGACAGAAACCAGGGGGCCTGTCGACAGCTACACACAGTCCCAGTTATCTGGGTTCTCGATAGCATGCGCCTGTCGACAGCTTTAGGCCGGCTGTCGACAGGTAGCTGCAGAACTTCCATAAATCTGTTTAAATCCATTCTAAGCACCCTAATCATAGATCTTATAATTGAAGACATGATTGGTATCAAATGGAATAGTCTAAATAGAGTTTTCACAGTGGTTTAAACCGAACAAACAAGATGAACGAAGAGGTTTGCAATTCAAACTTGACTTGCTTGAAACTAAACATAGTTAGTACTAGAAGTAAAACCTTGATAGCAATGGTTTGATGGAAGATTCCTACAAGATGGACACTAAACTTCAAAGTATTTCATGAATCTAAATCATGATTTGAAGTACCAACCATCTAAACCGAAGTCCTTACACGGTATTAAGGATGTATACTTCTACCCGAAGTCATATCATGAACATGAATCAAGGGTGGAGGAAGGAGATAAAAATTAGTTTCTAAAGTAGAGCAAGGTTGATCCTCCTCCTACAAGAATAATTTTATCATGACTAGAAGAAAACAAAGAACTACAGGTATGGCAACTTGTCCATTCCTCAAGAATTTATTGTCATGTGTGGAGATCAGGATTTAAGGAAAAAGGAAATGAATCCTACCTTGCTAAGCAGGAGAACTTCCACTTGATTCTTGATTAAAGAGCCTAACCCAGTGAAAGAAACTCCTTTCCAACGTAGATAACTTTCTAGCAACGACAATAGTTCCAATAGAAGGTGACTCCAAGATAGCAGTAGCTAAATTGCAGCATGAACAAACTGAAGTAGTTGCAGCAGTAGCAGACACTAGGAACCAAAATTGAGAGAGGATACAAGAATGGGAAGAAGAAGATCTAGCAGATGCCAGCAGGAAAGGCAACAAGAGCAGGAGTGGAAAAGAGGTGCGTATGAAGGGAGATGGTTGGCTTTTATAACCCTCATCACCTTCTCATGCAGAGACACATTGGTTGTCCATGTGTCATGGTAAGAATCCTTTGATTCTTACCTTAACACGTATCACATGCAACTTACCCTTTGGTTACACATAAGTAACCATAATGATGACCTATCCCTGATGTAATGGCTCTTTAGGAGCCTTACACGTACCCCACTGGAATTTCCCAAAAATTCCATCTCGTAATTAAGCCATAATTCAACTGGGCCAATAATCTTTGTGTAATGTATTCAAATGACGTCTGTTTGTCCTAAAATTTTAACCATAGTCTAATGTGATAGGTTTACTAATTATGGTGATTTTAGTTTAATTTTTGGAATTTATTTCACAGTAGGTGAAAAATCACCCGAAAATAGTCGCGTCGACTTAATCTCGAAATCCGAACGTCAAAAAATTCAGATATTTATATTTCTGATATCTCCACATTTTTTAGAAATTATGGTATTCTCGGATTTCATTTTCATTATAGTTTTCAGTGTTCGCCCTGTGGAAGCGCGTACGTCCGAGTACGATACTGGGATAATGTTCATTAGTGCTAATTCTTCCAAATATCAATTATTTTATTCTAATAATAATGGTTAGGTCCAATAATATTATTGTTCATATTTTTCAATAAATAAAAATTTTCCAAGGTGTTACAATCGCGTTCACAGGGTCTGCGCCTGAGCCTGACAGGGTTCTGATCTGTCTTGGATTGCGGTCCAGAAACTTGCCTTTTTGACACAGGGTAGTTCAGAAAATCATAACTAATTGTATAGTCAACAAAAAATCATGAAACCAGTTGCAAAACAACCTAGACATACATGGGTACTTACAATAAATAGGAATTGGAAAACAATCAGGGTTTAGACATGTTTTAACCACGGGTATTCATGATGAACATGAGACAGTACCTAGTTGAGATGAACGATTAAATTCGCAAGATAGGATGAATCAAATTTAGGGATTTTAGGGGCAAAAGATCCCTAACAACATGAAGTATCTACAGCAAGAATTTCGTAGCATGGGATCAAGTATTCATAGAGATTTGAGTTAAACATGATGTCTCGGGGTTATCATGTTTGTAGATCTTCTAAAATCAAGAACAAAAGATTGGCTTGATGAAAAGAGGGAATCCAGAGGGCTTTTGTTCCTGGTGATTGGAACTACCCACAGACGAGTTAAATTTAATTTTGCTCGTGAGAATGGCTACCTTTGACTCGATTTATCTTCTAGGGCTTAGAACTCCAAGAATGAAGGAAGAAGCTTGATGGATCTTCCTCTCCTCGATTTCTCCTCCTCCTTGGCCTCTTCTCCACGTCCAAGAACCCCTTTGCACGAGCTAGGGCCGGCCATGAGGGTTTAAGAGGTGTATTTATATAAATACAAGTTCATATTCCTACTACTACTCAAATTCCTCTTAATTACGAGATTTCCTAACTCCACCTTTCCTCTCTTGCTTTCAAATCTCTAATTGGGTTAGGATAGTATCTAAATTCGTGCTAGACTATATGGGGTAGGTTTAGGAATCCAATTCCAACTCTAATTGCCACTTTTATTGCTTTAATACCCCTTTCCAATTAGGAGATATTTAAACTCTGAACTTATGGTATTTTCATATTATTCTCCCTTTGTAAATTCATATTTTTGACCCAATAAGTTCTAGAGGATCCATTAAGCAAAGCCCATTACTCTTTTCCATTTAATGGGTTTATTTAATGCTCTTTTCATTGAATATCCCTTTAGCTGGGTTTTTAATTTATTATTTAAATTTTTATTTTTTCTCAAAAATCAGGTGCTACACATTTGGTGCCAATCACTGGATGATCTGATGGTCTAGGAACAAGTTACCATACATGGTTTCTCTTGAACTGATTCAGTTCATCTTGCATGGCTAGAATCCAAGATTCATCAGTGAGAGCTTCATTGATGTCCTAGGCTCTATTTACGAGACAAAAGCTAAATAGTCACATGGAATTACATTACCTCTTGTCCTTACCCTTACAGATAGATCACCAATGATGTTTTCTGGTGGGTGATCTTTCTTATATCTCCATTCCTTTGGAAGATTTTTCATGTAAAATGTCCTTTTGTTGCAGGTCTTCCAGAGGTGGATCTTCCTTGTCCTCGATAGATGTATTCTTTAATTTTGAACAATTCTTCTGCATCATCAATATCACTATCTTTTTCCTCTCTCAAGGAAGGGTTAGTTTCATCAAAAATGATGTGCACTGATTGTTCAATAATAAAGTACAATTATATACTCTATACCCTTTAGGTTTAGAAGCATACCCCATGAATATACCTTCATCTGATTTTGCATCTAACTTACCAATGTCTCTTTTGCCGTTGTTGTGGATGAAACATGGACATCTGAATGTCCTGAAGTGACTGATCTTCGGATTCTTTCCCTTGTACAGTTCATATGCTGTCTTCTTCAAGATAGGCCTGATCATCACTCTGTTGATAATGTAACATGCCGTGTTGACTGCTTCAGCCCAAAAATACCTTGGCAAATCATATTCTGATAGCATTGTCCTTGCCATATCCAAAGAGTTCTATTCTTCCTCTCAGCAACTCCATTTTGCTGTGGTGTCCTTGGTGCTGAGAAATTGTGCTCTATCCCTTGGTCATCACAGAACTTGGCAAATTTCTCATTTTGGAATTCTCCTCCATGATCTGACCGGATTCCAACAATGCTGAACTTTTTGTCTTTCTGTACCTTCTTGCTGAAGCTTACAAAACTGTCAAATGTATCATCTTTGTGCTCCAAGAAGGATACCTAAATGAATCTGGAGTAATCGTCTACAATGACAAATCCAAAATTCTTTCCTCCAAGACTTGTGGTCCTCATTGTCCCAAATAAGTCCATATGAAGGAGTTCTAAGAGTTTAGAGGTTGTTACCACAGTCTTTGACTTGAAGGATGACTTGGTGTGCTTTCCTTTTGCACAAGGCCCACAAACATTATCCACTCTTGTGCTGATTTTAGGTAGACCTTCCACCAAGTTTCTCTTGATCAGCTTTCTCATGCCATCCAGACTGCAGTGGCCCAATCTTCTGTGCCACAGATCAGTTGACTGCTCTTTGCTTGCGGCCAGACAGATATCCTGATCTTTTAGTTCTTCTAGGTAGAGTACGTACAGGTTCTTTTCTCTGTTGGCTTCAAAGATGACTACTCCATCCTTCACAATGCTGCACTTTGACTCTTGAAATCTGATTTGATGTCCTTTGTCGCACAGCTGGCTGATACTGATAGGTTGTGCTTCAGTCCTTTGACACATAGTACTTCTTCAATAACTGTTTTGCCTTTGCTGCCTACTGATCCACTGCCAATTACAGTTCCTTTTCCATTGTCTCCATAGGTGACTGTACCTTCTTCAGCTTCTAAATGGGAAAAAGTTTCCTGTTCCCTGACATGTGCCTTGAGCAACCATTGTCTAAATACCATTTGGATGCTCGAAGGCTTCCCTGCATTAAAAACATTAACTTTAGGTACCCAAGTTCTTTTGGGTCCTGCTTGTTAGTGTCATCAAATTTTCTTTTAATTATCCATATTTTATGTTTAGTTGGACATGATACTTTAATATGTCCTAACTTGTTGCAATGACTACAACAAGATATCTTAGTTGCCTTCTCAGTCGAAATGTATTTGAAGTTTACCTTGTATGTTGTGTCTTGTTGAGGTACAAATTTAGATGTAGGATATATTTTAGGACAAACTTTAGTTTCTTCGTTATCGAAGAGTATAACCTAATCCATGTTTCTTTTTACCTGATCGTCTAGCACCTTTCAATATTAATGTTGTTTTTCCATTAGTAAATTTTTCTAGTGTGCTTGATAATTTTTCATTTTCTATGGTTAACGTGTTGACTTCTTGTTTTAAATTATTTACAGTTTCTTGATTTTCCAAGTTTGCTAATTGTTCATTTTTATTTTTCAAGTCATCACACAGTAATTCATTTCTCCTTTTTAGTTCATTAATTTGTTTTTCCATTTACTCATTTTCAGATTTTAAATCTGAATTAGTATTTTCTAGGTATGCGAGATTTTTCTTACTGGCTCTTAGTAATTTACATACTTCTTTATATTTGTACAATTCATTAAAAGCTTCTTCCAAATTATCGGAATCTGATTCATTACAAGAAGAAAAAGATGAGTCTGATGTTACCTTGTCTTCGACGTTGGCCATGAATTCAGGTTGGCTTCTTCCTGTCAGAGTCGCTGCTATTATCCCATGCTGCTGCCATGGCTTTCTTTTTGTATCTTCTAGGTTTTCTTGAACTGTCCTTCTTTCTGAACTCAGATTTCTTGGGCTTCAGACACTCTGTCTTGATGTGTCCAGGCTTCTTACATTCATAACAAATGGCTCATTTTCTTGTATCTTTGACTTCAGACCTTTTGAAGTCTTTCCCTTTCTTGAAGTATCTTCTTCCGGACTGATACTTCTTTTTCTTGGCTAATATTCGTTGTAGTCTTCTGGACAACATTGCCTCTTCATCTTCACTGTTTTTCATGCTTTCTTGGCTGTATGAGCCTTCTTCTGATTTGTCTTCTTCTGCTTGGGTGCGTTGGAATGCTTCTTTCTGCTAGAAGATTCTCCCAATCTTTCCATATTGATCTCATGAGCCATGAGTGACCCATGAATTTCTCTAGTGACATTCTCTTCAAGTCATTTGCCTCTTCTATTGCTGTCACTTTTGGAGTCCAAGAGGATGGTAGGGATCTAAGGATTTTCCTTACCATGTCTCCCATCTCATAGTTTTTTCCTCCAGCTAACCCGTTGGTGATGTCTGTAAATCTGCTGAACATCTGTGTAATGGTTTCTCCTGACTGCATCTGGAACCTCTCGTACTGTGTCACCAGAATATCTATTCTGGTTCCTTTACTTTGTCAGTACCTTCGTATGTGATTCTTAGTTTCTCCCACATCTCCATTGCTGATTTGCAGGCTGAAACTCTATTAAATTCTTTCTTGCTAAGTGCACAGCATAATATGCTCTTAGCTTTGCAGTTGAGAGAAATCTTCTTTCTATCATCTTCTGTCCAGTTGTCTTTGTTGTTTAGAACGACTAGATCGCCTTCTTCTACTATGGACCATATTTGAAAATCAAATCCTTGTAGGAAGTACTCCATTCTTGTTTTCCAGTATGTATAATCTTCACCATCGAATAGTGGTGGCCTTTTTACTGACTGACCTTCGAGTGACTTTGGGCTGCCATTTGATCTTTTCTCTTCAGATCGTTGGATCTTCTTCTTTGTCGAAGAGACTAGCTCTGATACCACTTGTTGCCCATCTAGCAAGCCCAGAGGGGGGGGGGTGAATGGGATTCTTAAAATTTTGATCACTTTAAAACCTGTTCGAAAAACACTCACACAACACACTTCGATGACTGTTAGTGTTAGTAAAGGAGTAAGCAAACACAAGGCAATCAAACACATGACACAAGGATTTATCCTGGTTCGGACCTCCTCTCCACAGGAGTCCTACGTCCAGTCCCTGAGCAACAATTCAGGATTTCACTACCCAAGGGTACAGTCCCCCTCAAGGACACTTACACACCCCGCCATAGCTGATCTTCTCTTCACAACCCGAAGAGGAATTACAACACCCTGGATCCCACCAGGTCTTCCTTCTACACGAAGGGAAACAAACACCCTGGAAACCACCAGGTCTTCTTCAACACGAAGGGAAAGAACACAGGAATGTATTCAAGAGATGATACGCCCCTAGATCAAGCTTAAGACCAACGCTTGATCTAAAGCAATGACTGAGAGGAAAGTTCTACAATGAGGAACACTCTCAGTTTACAGAAGCTCTCAAGACTAACACAATGAATGCAGAGAGCTAAGAGCTAAACAATAAGGAAGGTGAGGCTTCGCTCTTTCAGATGCTCGCAGAAAAGCTTGTAAAGATTGTCGTTGGTGTTGTATCTACTTCTGAAGCTTCAGTCTTCTATATATGTCTTCCATTTGAAAATTGAACGTTGAAGTGTCCGTTGTCTCTAAGCTTTTGTTTACGTTAGACTGCATGTCACTGTAGAGCTTCTTGTTCAGCAGTCTTTAGCTTTCCATGCACGCAACAAGAGAGAGGGGTCTTCTTTGATGTCCGTTATCTTCCATATTGTCCAACGTTGTATTGAGATGCACTGTCAGAGACCTGCAACATTAAATGCTAAAATAATAGACAGCTAGGCTGTCTCTTGTTGTCAGTCAACGTTAGATTGATTTTATATCAAAAAGGAGTTCCATTCTGTTCTTCTAAAAAGATGTTTACATATAAGTATGGAAATAGAAGATATCATTTGCATGCAGTGCAGTGATATGATCAGTCATAATCAATGCATGGATGTGAGGAAAAGTGAGGGAAGACTTTGACTTTTCAAACTATCTGAGAATAGGTTTGACATCAAGTCGTTATACATCATGAAATCGATATGATTATGACTTATAAAATCGTTGTGTTGTTGAGTCGTTATTCATGTGAATCGTTATACATTCATAAGCAAATCGATGTACACACAAATCATTATGCATTAATAACTAAATCGTTGTAGAGACAAATCGTTATGATACTATCAGCAAATCGTTATGACGAGTCGTTATAACCAAATCGTTGTTTAATGTATCGAATCGTTACTGCGACCAAGTCGTTGTATAACTTATGAATCGTATGAAACTTAACGAGTCGTTGTGAAACTGAAATTGTTGCGAGAGCAAATCATTGTTCTTACTTATCAAATCGATGCGATGACCAAATCGTTATGAACCAGTCGTTGTGAGAGCAAATCGTTGTTCTCACTTATCAAATCGATGCGACGCCCAAATCGTTATGAACCAAGTCGATGTGATCTCTTAGCGAATCGTTTATGAGAGGCAAATCGTTGCGATCTCTTACCGAATCGTTGTGAGATCAAATCGTTGTGAGAGAGGAGGAAGTCGTTACAGACACAAAAAAAAAATCGATGTTACTTAGAGAAATTTCATGCTTTGAACTTACATTGCTACAGAGTAAATAATACTTACCCATTTAGCTTGTTATTCCTTGTTTCATTTCCTGTACTCAAATCTCATAGAAAATGGTTAGATTAAACTTTATTATAGTTTTGTAATCACCAAAATAAATATTGTAATTAATTTTAATTACATGGGGATAAACTGATCATCATCTACAACAACAGCTATAAGGCGGATTCCTACATGATAGTAACATAATACCAGAGGTATTTAAGGAGTCAAACGAAAGCTTGTAGGTACAAACATGTATACAGAAGATGTACACACTAATCCAAGATAGATTGACAAGTTCAAAGGCTACATGTGTGTAGTTATGTCACGCCCCTCCAATTTAGTAGCGGAATAAATCGGAGGGAGACGAGAACAACGAGTATGTAACGACAATGCGCATACATTCGCAACATCAGAGCATCTAATAAACAATAATTGGAATAACTCTTATTTCATTATAACATCACTAAGACTATTACAACCACTAATTCAGAGCCACACATAGGCTTAATGACATCATTACATTGAAAAGAAGTCTAAAACATCACTACTAGACCCCATGGTGCTAGGGTAACTTCGTCATTTGACTCCAGGTCACTCATCACTCGGGTCCTGTCCCATTGGTGTGTAACGTCATTGTCCGCCTTACCTGAGACCAATAACAAATAACGAAGGGTGGCGATAACGCCCAGTAGGACTTAATCTCAGGATCAACATGCTTTAAGTGTTTATTTCTGTAAAGCAGGATAACTAGAGAGAGTAACGAGAAACATATAGAAAGTACTGGTACACGATAACGAGAAACAATATCACAATGCACGAGAGTATAGCACACAAGTGTTGATATCGGATTGGCGTATAACAAGATAACAAGTAAAGTTGCACAACAGTGCACAGTCACGATAGTAAGTGTTGGTCGATATTCTTTCAACCACGAGATTCAAGTAAACCAATAATTGACTGTTTGATTAATTGATCGCCATAGATCAAATCTTGCGTGTTCATCAGGCGTTAGGTGTATGCCATCACCCAGATCATTAGACCCTCGCGAGTTATAGCCTTTCAGGTGCTCCTCCCAAGGACCAGACCGGGCCCTTATAATGTTGCAGCATAGTCATGTTTTTATCGTAGACAATCAATCATTTAATGGCCAAATAGAGAGTACCAGAAATAGATGAGATCACTAGATGAATAGACGAGATAGTAGAGTGAACGTGAATAGATGAGCGAGTCGAGTATAGATGAGAGCTAGTGGACATTGCATGTAATGCCGAGTAAACAGACGATAGTAACAGTTTGCCAACACGTGCACTTGGTGTTGGCATTTAGGTGGAACTCACGACCTTCCCACTGGCCATGTTATGCACAAGTCCGAGGGCCCGACGTGATTCAAGGTAAGAGCGAACTTCTAA
>JACBKR010005337.1:0-18861 GCA_014218235.1 Colocasia esculenta | reverse complement strand
ATTTGTCGACCATTGAGGACTCCATAGGAGTTGTCCTTGTACACAATGATGATTCTGACAAAGAAATGGCAGTTTATTACCTATCTAGTGAAAGATGTGCGGAATTATCCAATATGGGAATCTAGAAGGGGGGGGTTGAATAGATTACTATCTATTAGATATACTATGACTTCTTTTTGATGGAAACACATACTTTTGATATTTCAAACAGAGTTTAAATCAAACTTAGTTATGTGTAATTGTAAGTAGATAGAGTAACAATTATCTAGCGTGTGAAAGATCAACGTGCCTACCAAACATCTAGTGTGAAATGTTCAAACCACTGACACGATGATTTAAGGTGGTTCGGAGTACACAACTTGTGTATCCTACGTCCACCGTCCACACACACATGCAGAAAGACTGCTTATCAGCAAGTTCACTCGCTACAACACACACACACTCACGTCGTCTGATGTAAACCACGATCAGAACAACATGACAAACGTGAATCAAGCACAAGGACGCTTGACTCAACAACACACACACACGAGATATGAAAAATAGAGATAAAGAAGAGTTCAGTGTTGAGATTTAAAATCCTGATGTGGAACTCTTTAGATGATCGTCCCGATGTGCTTCAAGCTTCATCTTGACAGGTATCAGTTGATGGATAAGCTTGAGAGATGGACAATCTGGCTTCAATCCCGTTCGGAGGATGTCTCTTTCGTTGTCTGGACGGACGGTTGAAGCAGAGCAGTATAAAGATCTTATTCTTGAGACTTTGCTAGGGTTTTGTGTGGTGGCTGCTTCTGTACGAAAATAACTCCAAAGAGTTCCTTTTATATGGGTGTTAAGTATGGAGAGTCGTGATAATTGGAAACACCCAATTCGGAAACGTATGGAGATCTCGTATTGAGATTTTCTCTTCGTCTGTCGACAGCAAGAAATGCATCTGTCAACAGATGTAGACAGACTTGCAAAAGGCAGAAGGCTGGGCTTTCCGGGAGACAGTTCCCTGTGTGGATCTGTCGACAGGCGACTTGAGTCTGTCGACAGGCACACCTTTGCCAGGAGCCTGTTGGTTCTGTCTGTGCTGATCTGTCGACAGGCATCAGTGTGGCTGTCGACAGGTACATCTTTGCCAGTACCCTGTTAGATCTGTCTATGCAGGGCTGTCGACAGACATCTTTGGGGCTGTCGACAGGTACTTGATTTTAGTGCTATTCTTGATCTTTTTGATCTTGTTTTGGTACATTATCTTGCATGCAATCTCACCTACATTTAAGAGCATTGTTATTGAGATAATGTGAACATTTAGATGATCAAATTAAACATGTGTTTCTTGATTAACATTTGCTTGACTTGTCATTCTTATCATGTTTCACACATTCATATCACATGAAATTGTATTGTTCATGAAATACTCATCGATTGCTCATCATCAAAAACAAACAACTCAAATATAAATCCATGTAAACCCAACATTCTCCTCCTTTTGATGATGACAAAATTTCAATTAATGTACAATTGATGTTTCTCCCCCTTTTGACAACATCCAAAAAGACACGTCATGCACGCATGAATAGAGCAAATAACTGTGATTTTCATTTAAGTGGCAAGCATTACACACAATTATAAATGGAGTACAATGTGACAAAAGAAATTTCAAGGAAGAGAATAACATGACCAAGAAATCAAACTAGTACATCAAGAACAAGACCATGACCATGACCCAAACACAGTGGACACCTAAACTCTCTAAGCAGCATCATTGCCAGGCAGTGCAGAGGCCTGACGAATCTCATGAATCTCTATGGAGAGTCTAGTAAGTCTGAGCTGAGCTGGACTTGAGTATCAGCTAGTGCTTCAATGCTCGTATCAACAGTGTCCAATCGTTCATTTAGCTTCTCTCAAGCCTGTGGTCATCTGAGCTGTAATTATGCCATCTGGGCAGAGATAAAGTCTCGGAGTGAGGACTCATTAGGCACTTGTTCGCTAGCTGCAACACTATCATCATCTCCCTGAGCATCTATAGGGTCGGACTGGGATTCTTCATCATCATCCTCACCGTCATCTTCATCATAACCTCAACAATTGCCGGTCCCTTACCCTTGAGTTCTAGTGACACAACCCCATCAACCATTTGTAGCCCATCCTGTGAGCAGCAGTGAGATCAAAGGAGCTACGAGACTTGAGGTTTGTCATCTCTTCTTTTGGAGATTTGGATGCCGATGAACAAAAGAAGAGAAGTGATTGGACATACATAAGGCATAGACCTATTGGAATTGCGAAGGCATATCTGGATGTGAGAGATTAAAAGGAGTGGTAGGTTGACTTGTTTACAGTTAAGAAATGTATGGAAAAGGGATTTGTGAATGGCAGTCACAAGTTCCAGACTACCATCCTTGGGGACTATGATTGTGGTAAAGATATGGTGGATGAGACGATGAAGAGGAGAGAAGGAGTTGGCATTCATTTGCACACGATCTTTAGATGAATCGTATGGCTGCCGAGTGATGAGTGTGTAGTACTCAGATGCCAATGGGTGATGTTGCATGATATCAATGCCAGTATTTGGAATTTGAAGTGCAATGGAGAAAAGATTAGGAGTGATCAGAAACGGGGTGCCTTTCACCTTGGTATAAAGATCACCGTGAGCGGTTTCCCAGAGGTTGTTGTAGAACTCCGTCATAGCGGTTGGAGAGTACCGCTTGTGAGAATAGCAGAAGGGAGACCAGCCCTGGGTGTCAAAAAGTGGCTGCAACCCGGGAACATGTATTCCAGAGACACAAAATCAACGTATCTGGGCTGCACGAACTTGGTAAAGGTGCCATGAACATTGAGAAGTTGCAGATTTAGAGGAATAAGGAGCTCTGGCAGACGATCATCCCGATGCTTCGTTTGGCGCTCAGTGTGAACCCTGGAATTAACCCTCGCCGACTTGGGGAGAACGAGGACGACGACGAGAAGCAAGCTTCTTGCTTTGGGGAGCCATCAGAAACAAGGATCTCGAGTAGAGAGGGATGGGAAAGGTGGAAGGAACACGAGAAGAGGAGACACCGAAGAGGCAGACTCTGCTCTGCGCCCTGGAGAAAAAGGGTTTGGTGGAGATAGAAGGAGGAGGGAGTTTTTGGAAGTGGAAAAGGGAGGAAAGGGTTGTGGGTTCCTTTTAAAGAGGATGGGAAGAGTTTTGTAAGGACGGGGGGGTCCACAAAAGCCGCCCTAAAAAGCCGCCTGTTGGGCTTCTAAATAGGCCCTGCCACCGGCTGTCGACAGGTGAACAGTGTCCTGTCGATAGGCACATGCAGAAATTGTGCCAGTGAAGTGTTTTGAAAGGATGTTTCAAGGCAATGAGCTTCCAATATGTATATAAGATGAAAATAGGTAAATACACATTATAAAATGTCATACCCACTAATAGTTAGGACATGTCAATTATCGACAATGGTTGTGAAGTAATATTCCCGGACTCTCAAGTTGCAGCATAAGGACTACACTGAACAAAAAGACATAGGAGAATAAAATAGACCGCTTGAATAAAACCATTGCAAAAGAACATATTTCTTAGTATGTGATAGTCAAAAGGTGTATAAAAAAAATGTCTACATGGGCAATTTTCATTAACAACAGCTTGGCCTTGAAAAGAAAATTGAAGAGGCTACACTTTATTTCTTCTGTTGTGATTTGTATCTATGCAAACAGTAAGAGAGAAAGTGGTAATTAGGATCACTATGACCTTTTTACGTGAAGATAGACATGGGTAATGCCGGTATCCCCAGTTACTCAGTGGAAGTGACCATCAGACCATTATATAGAGATAAGGAGTAAGCCTTTTGACGCGAAGACAAACATTTGTGATGCCCATATCCCCGGTTACTCAGCAATACTCATCATTGCTCTGCCTTTATTCCCTTATTGAATTTGACACACTTTGATTTATTTTTTATTTTTATTAAATAGGTAGCTTTTCTCCTATGTGATTGTGTGTTTTGAAAATCAAGGTCAAGAGTTAGATAAAGCATAAAAGCCAATTCAAGACATAACGTTCAATAACCTTTGGACTTAGCACATGACTTAAAAACATGATATTCCACAAGGGAGTTTTCAAGTGAGTTAGGTTAGACTCATGTATTTTGTTAAATATACTCAAAATGATGCAACTAGACTCACAAGAGAATGGAATGTCAAAATCATTGTGATTTGGACAATGTCGTTGATATTATGTGGATAAGAAAGATTATAACATAGGTAGGTCACCAATTTGCACCTTAGATACATTAGTGAAGCATGATCATGAAGTATGTTGAGACAGGACAACAAAACTCAGCAAGAGGTGCATCTGTCGACAGCCATTGGGTGCCTATCGACAGATTCAGACAGTGTGAATTAACTGAGTTAGGTAGTGGCGTCTGTCGACAGATTTGAACAGACTGAAGAATTGTGAGTTCGGGATGAGTAATTCTGTTAGGGGCTATCAACAGCAGGAGTGGGGCTGTCGACAGGAGCTATGAGAAGGGTTTTGAAAGCAGATATGAGAGATATCATTTGAGTTCCATGTCAAGAAGTGAAGCAATGAAAAATGGATAGTTTCCCTTAAAAATCAATCATCTATCTTAACTAGCTCCCCCATAGTGTGTGCATGTGAAGACTCAACAAGCAAGCAATTCAAGACACATTTGCACAAGTTTAGCAAGCAATTGCATACAAGTTCATGAATAAGGACAGACCATCACAAAAAAAAAAACCATTTGTGTGGAAAAGTGAATGGGCAAATTGAAAAGAATCCATATACCTAATTCAAAGTAGATGACCCTTATTTGCAACTTGACTATGGATACGTGGCGGAGAATATTTTCTCACGCATAATGATAGTTTCCAAACAAGCATAACTGTTCTTCCACAGATCACCATTTGATATACTTCATAGTCGGTGCACACAAAGAACATATACTTCAAAGTTTGGTATGGGCTTCATTGCATTTTGCACAATCCTAATTCTCTTCTCAATGTTGTGAATCTATCCTCAACCAATGATTTTGTGAAAATATCAGCTAATTGCTTATCAGTGGTATGAAGCTGAGCTCCAAGGATTTGTTGGCTACTTCATCTCTCAAGAAGTGATGTCTAATCTCAATGTGTTTTGTCCTAGAGTGTTGGACTAGGTTCTTTGAAGGATTGATGGCACTAGTGTTGTCACATAAGATAGGTGTGCATCAAATGTCAATATTGTAGTCAGACAGTTGACCTTTTATCTACAACACTTGAGCCGAACAACTCCCTGCAGCAACATACTCTGCCTCTGCAGTGGAGAGTGCAACCAAGTGTTGCTTCTTGGATGCCCACGAAACCATGCAACCACCAAGTAAATGGCAGTACCCACTAGTGATTTTCCTGTCTATCTTACATCTAGCATAATCAGTATCAGAATATGATATCAAGTCAAAACTACTTCCTGCTGGATACCAAAGACCCAAATCATACGTACCTGAGAGATATCTGAATATTCTCTTAAGTACAACCAAATGGCTTTCCGTTGGACTAGATTGATATCTAGCGCAAAGGCAAACACTGAATTGTATATCGGGTCTACTTGCTGTAACATAAAGGAGTGAGCCAATCATACCTCGAATTGCTATGCATCTACCGGTTTACCTTTCTCATCATTTTCCAATTTATGCTTGTTCTCATTGGTGTTGAAGCAGGTTTGGCTTGCTCAAACTAAAAGCGTTTCAAGAGCTCCTTTACATATTTTTCTTGATTAATGAAGAAGCCATCTTCATGTTGCTTCACCTGCAAACCAAGAAAGAATTGAAGCTCCCCCATTAGACTCATCTCAAATTCACTGTGCATATGTTTGGAAAACTCCTCAAACAGTGATGGGTTAGTGGAACCAAATATAATGTTGTCCACATAAACTTGAACAACAATTATGTGATTGCGAACTTTCTTAGTAAATAGAGTTTGGTCCACTTTACCTCTTAGGTAGTTTTTACTCACCAAAAAGTTGCTCAGTCTGTCGTACCAAGCTCGGGGTGTCTGTTTCAAACCATAGAGAGCTTTGTGCAGTTTATAAACATGGTTAGGCATTTCAGAATTTTCAAAATCGGGTGGTTGAGAGACATAGACTTCCTATTTGATGTAGCCATTCAAGAAAGCAGTTTTAACGTCCATTTGAAAAAGTTTAAACTTATGTGAGCATGCATATGCCAATAAGATTATACTACTTCAAGTCTAGCTACAGGGGCAAAGGATTCTTCAAAGTCCACACCAATTCTTGATTGTATCCTTTGGCTACTAGCCTAGCCTTATTTCTCACCACTTTACCCTCTTCATTTAGTTTATTCTAAAAACCCATCTTGTTCCTATGACAGAAATTTCAGGGGTTCTAGGAACTAAACTCCAGACATTATTTCTTTGAAATTGACCAAGTTCCTCATGCATAGCATCAATCCATGAATTTTCTTTTAAGGCCTCTTCAACATTTTTAGGTTCCACTTGAGAGACAAAAGTTGACTGATCTTGTTCAATTATTTGTCTAACTTGAGATCTAGTTTGAACTGAATCATTACATCTCCTGTCACATTCTCAAGTGGGTGATCTTTAGAATACCTCACATTGGTGATTGTTGAAGGACCGGGTTGATCATGGACTTGTGGAAGTTGATCTTGGGAGGTTGTTCTGGAGGAGGGTGTGCTTGAGGAGTTTCATCTTGAGGCTCTTCCTCTTGTGGATCTTCTTCAGATTCAACATCTTGTTTTCTGAATAGATTTTCGTCATCTTTATCGTTGTACCTACGAAGATATCCACTTTTATTTTTAGAAACTACTTTAGAATTTCTTTTGCTTTTGTTTATAGTTCCTCAAGTGTTGTTCTGCATCTCCATCTTGAGTCCTGTGAAGGTTTTCAGTGTTAGTTTTTGCATGATACTCATCAAAAACAACATGTGGAGTTTCTTCCACAGTTTTATTCTTAACGTTAAGCACCCTATATGCTCTAGAGTGTTCTGAGTATCCAAGAAAAATATCTTGAGCACTTTTGGCTTCAAATTTGTCTAAATCAACTTTATCATGTTATAAATAAACACTTTTGAGCCAAAAACTCTGAAATACCCAATATTGGGTTTTCTTACCTTTAGCAGTTCATAGGGGGTTTTCTTTATCACGGTCTTACCATGGCTCTGTTGAGAATGTAGCACGAGGTGTTTACCGCTTCTGCCCAAAAAACTCTGGGAGTTGACTTTCGACCAGAAGAGTACGAGCCATTTCCACCGGGGTTCTGTTCTTTCTCTCCATTACACCATTTTGCTGCAGAGTCCTTGGAGAGGAAAATAGGTGTAGCAAACTCTCCCCCGTGATCAGTGCGGATTGAGCATTCTTATTAACATTTCCATGCTCAATCTTATTAAAGAATTCTTTAAAGATTTTTAGTGCTTCATTTTTGTGAGCCAGAAATTTTACCCAAGTGAACCTAGAAAAATCGTCTACAATGACAAAACCAAATCGTTTGCCATTAAGACTCAGTGTTCTAGTAGGTCCAAAAAGGTCCATGTGCAACAATTCATAAGGTTTAGAGGTACTTACCGGTGCTTTTGATTTGAAGGATTTCCGGGTTTGTTTTCCCTGTGCACATGCATCACAAAAATTTTCATTCTTATTGAAGGAAATTTTAGGAAGTCCATTTACCAGTTTCAGCCTCATGATCTTGTGCAAGACATTGTAGCTTGCATGTCCAAGCCTACGATGCCACAAGGTAAGCTCATCCTGTTTACTTGCAACAAGACACAAATTTTCATTTTCTAGATCATCTAGATCACCAAATAAATGTTGTTAACTCTTTTTCCAGAAAATTTAAGACTTCATGTTTCCTTATCAACAATTGACATGAATTTGATTCAAAGACAACTTTATGACCTTTATCGCATAGTTGGCTTATGCTAAGCAAGTTATGGTGAAGACCATCAACTAACAGTACATTGTCTATTGTGTTGGAGGCATACTTACCAACCTTGCCTGAACCAATGATCTGGCCTTTATTGTTACCTCCAAAAACAACTTGACCTCCGTCTTTTTCCACTAGCAAACAGAATTTGTCTTTGTCGCCCGTCATGTGCCTCGAGCAGCCACTATCTAGGTACCATTGTTTTGATTTTGGGCTGCTAGGCATTCCTGCATATGTGGATCAGACAAGAGGTTTTGGTACCCAAATTACTTTGGGTCCCAATGTATCATTCATGCCAAAAAAGTAAATGCTTCGAATCCAAACTTGTTTGATTTTCAGTTTATTTGGATTATTCCAGCATCATTTTGCATTGTGCCCAACTTTCTACAGACATTGCATGATGAAGATTTTCAAAATAGTGGGTTTGTTATTCTGAGGAACATGCATGGGTATTTTACCCTTCTGTTGTCTGTTAGCTTTTCTTTGGAAGCATGTTCCAGACCTATCGACAACCCTCTTTGGGGCTGTTGACAGACTTCTTAGTTGTGTTAACAGCTGAACTGATTTTCTTGGGTTCCTGTTTCTTACCCTTGGCTTGACCTTTCTTATTCTTGGAAGGGACTTGATAGCTTGTGCTTGGGCTAGAATCAACAAAAGAAGTTATCAAGTCTCTCCCATTTTCTTTTGTTTGCTGGTTGATATCCAATTCCATATTTTGCAACAAAGATGTTTGACCCCAAAATTGCATCAAGATTCTGTCTTCCCTTAACGAACCTTTAAGATCTTCAGATTTACTTTTAGATCTTTTTAGCCTGTTCCAACTTTTTCTTAGTTTCTTGATGTTCATTTTGAAGATGTTCAAGAGAGTTGGTTAAACTTTCCTTTTCCTTTTGACTTTCTTGCAATTTTATTTTCAAGCAATCCATTTCCTCACAGTGAGCATCCTCATCAGTTTCATTATTTCAATTTCTTTAGTTAAGGCAACAACTTGTTCATCATTGTGTGTGTTATGAACAAAGAATGATTTTCTTTTTCAATGCCTTGTTTTCAGATTTGAATGCACAGAATTTTTCAAACAGGACAATGTATGCTTCTTCCCATTCATCAACAGTATAAGTTTCAAAGGAAGAATTTACCTCATTGGAGTCGTCGCTTCTAGCCATTAGACACTGAATTTCTTCATCTCCAGAGGCTTCTTGTGCGTCCTCGTCTTCGTCTTCATCGCTCCAAGTTGTCAACATTGCCTTGGCTTTCTTGAAGGTGAATTTTTCTTTCTTCAGTTTTTTCTGAGCTTTGGGCATTCTCCTCTCATATGCCCTTGTTTCTTGCACTCATAGCATACAATGTCAGATTTTTGTTAGACTTAAATTTATTGGAGAAATCTTTCTTTTGGAAGGATTTGGAATTACCTGACCCTCTCTTTTTGAACTTCAGAAATTTCTTGAATTGTCTAGTGAGCATGGTCATTTCATCATTCTCACTATCACTAGAAGTTTCAAGTTCAATCACTTTCCTGATGAACATCCTTTTTGGAACTTGAAGAATTTTTCTTTGATGCTTTCAAAGCAATTGATTTTCGTGGGTTTTCTTCAGTTTCTTTTTTTTTCACATTTATTTCATATGTCATTAGGGAACCAATTAGTTCATCCAATTTCATCTTTGAGAGATCTTTTGAGTCCTCAATGACAGTGGCCTTAGTGTTCCATGAGGATGGAAGAGACCGAAGTATCTTCCTCACTAAGTCACTTTCTGAGTATTCTTTCTCAGACCTTTCAATCCATTTATTATTAACATGAATCTAGCAAACATATCTGAGATAGTTTCATCATTCTTCATCTTAACATTTCATACTCAGAAACTAGTATGCTTGCTTTGTTTCCCTTACCTCGGACGTACCTTCGTAGATAAGTTCAAGTTTGTCCACATCTCTTTCTCTGAAGTGCATGTGGAGACTTTTGAGTATTCTTTGGGATGAACAGCGCACTGCATCATGTTCAGGGCACTCTGGTTGAGAGTTCCCTTTGCAATCTGGTCCTTTGTCCAGGTATCTTCATCCTCGGGAAGGGTGTATGCTCCTTTGCGGACAATTTTCCATAGCTCGAAATTTTGAGCTCTAAAAAACACTTGCATGCGATTTTTCCAATAAGGATAGTCAGTGCCATCAAAGAAGGGTGGCTTGGTCACAGAGTGTCCCTTGAGCATTAAACCCCTTGTTAGATTCATAAGATCGAGAATCTCCTGATCGCGAGATCAAGCTATAAAAGCAGTAAATTGGAGAAACCTCGCTCTAATACTAATTGAAAGATGTGCGGAATTATCCAATATGGTAATCTAGAAGGGGGGGGGGGTTGAATAGATTACATCTATTAGATATACTTTGACCTTCTTTTTGATGGAAACACAGACTTTTAATATTTCAACAGAGTTTAAATCAAACTAAGTTGTGTGTTAATTGTAAGTAGATAGAGTAGCAATTTATCTAGCGTGTGAAAGATCAACGTGCCTACCAAACATCTAGCGTGAACGTTCAAACCACAGACACGATGATTTAAGGTGGTTCGGAGTACACAACTGTGTATCCTACGTCCACCGTCCACACACACACGCAGAAGACTGCTTATCAGCAAGTTCACTCGCTACAACAACACACACACTCACGTTGTCTGATGTAAACCACGATTAGAACAACATGACAAATGTGAATCAAGCACAAGACACTTGACTCAACAACCACACACACGAGATATGAAAAACAAAGATAAAGAAGAGTTCAGAGATTTCAAATCCTGATGTGGAACTCTTCAGATGATCGTCCCGATGTGCTTCAAGCTTCGTCTTGACAGGTATCAGTTGATGTAGAAGCTTGAGAGATGGACAATCTGGCTTCAATCCCATTCGGAGGATGTCTCTTTGTTGCCTGGACGGACAGTTGAAGTAGAGCAGCAGAAAGATCTTCTCTCTTGAGACTTTGCTAGGGTTTTGTGTGGTGGCTGCTTCTGTACGAAAATAACTCTAAAGAGTTCCTTTTATATGGGTGTTTAAGTATGGAGAGTCATGATAATTGGAACACCCAATTCGGAAAATATGGAGATCTCGTATTGAGATTTTCTCTTCGTCTGTCGACAGCAAGAAATGCATATGTCGACAGATGTAGACAGACTTGCAAAAGGCAGAAGGCTGGGCTTTCCAAGATACAGTTCCCTGTGGGATCTGCCGATAGGCGACTTGAGTCTGTCGACAGGCACACCTTTACCAGGAGCCTGTTGGTTCTGTCTGTGCTAATCTGTCGATAGGCATCAGTGGGGCTGTCGACAGGTACATCTTTGCCATACCCTATTAGATCTCTGTGCAGGGCTGTCGACAGGCATCTTTGGGGCTGTCGATAGGTACTTGTTTTAGTGCTATTCTTGATCTTTTTGATCTTGTTTTGGTACATTGTCTTGCATGCAATCTCACCTACATTTAAGAGCATGTTAGTGAGACAATGTGAACATTTAGATGATCAAATTAAACATGTGTTTCTTGATTAACATTTGCTTGACTTGTCATTCTTATCATGTTTCACACATTCATATCACATGAAATTGTATTGTTCATGAAATGTTCATCGATTGCTCATCATAAAAAACAAACATCTCAAATATAAATCCATGTAAACCCAACATCTAGGCTATTCACCCCTCCGAGCTCAAGCTCACCACAATGGAGAAAATATGTGCAGCGCTAGTATGGGTAGTGCAGAAATTAAAGCACTATTTCCTAGCCCATCAGGTGAGCTTGATTTCTAGAATGGATCCTGTGACGGAATGCCTCCAAGCCCTGTTAAACCGATACGTACTTGATCCGAGTCCGCCTCCCGTGAACGGGCCAAAACCTCGCAAGGGAAACCAAACAAGTCCGTGTAAACACAAAGGAACTCACCATTTTATATATATTAATGCACAAGTTACATAGCCAATTTCCACAAAAACTAAAAGAAGTACAAGAGCCTGGGGCATACCCCGAGGTACAACTGAAGAAATTAAACAACTATTTAAACTACACTGCTGGAGTACTACACAGCTGGAACTACACCGCTGGAGGTACTGACCCTGCCCACTACGGCGCGGCTCTGAGCTGGACGACGGTCGTGAAACGTCCTCCTCGCTCTCACCTGTGGGGGTAGGGGTGAGCCTCTCTAGTCACTGGCTCAGTAGGGAACTCCCCCAACACTGAGCAAACCAAAACCACAGGTACGAAAGTAGTAAACAATACTAACAATTATAGAACAACTAAATAGAATATTAAAGCTGTAAAAGTACTCACCGTCTACCGACTTCGTAAAACAACTTTAATAATTAAACGGAAAATCAGTACAGGGTGTACAAGCTAAAGTAGAGACAGCCAACACGAGCCACGTGAACTGGTTCGCGACACCAGAAACTGACTCGGACAAACTAACACAGGTCTACCTCTCAGTCTCGCAGCCACGGACGAAAGGTCCAGCTGCCGCTCCACGTAAAAAGGTCAAGCAACTATGGAGACAAACTAAACACCACCACCTGCAGACCACACGGTCGCAGGCCCATGCCTAGCACCTCCAGAGACCCTGGCCTGGGCTCGCTAGAGTGAGGCACTGGAAAAGGACTAGCTGGGGACCAGTGTCGACTACTGGTGTCCGTACCCCCAACTACGAGCGCGCTACAAGTGACTAAAAACAAACTCAAGTGCCACTATCCCACTGTCGTCTTTCCCTCAGCCAGACGTACAACTCAAACACAAGAGTGAGGGTGTCTAGGTCAGACGACACAAACCTCGACGGTATAACACAAGTACCGGGACAAAGCCCCAAGCTAACAGCCTGGCTCACAAAGAACCTGGGGCACCCAACTGGAGAGGTAACCACGGTAGGCGTCGTATACTAGCCACGTACACAAAACCACGTGCACGTCATACATAAACCACGTGAAATCTCACGTAAACCACAAGTAACAATGGTCCACTACACGTGAACCCAACTGACTTGCGTAAACAACGCGCAGTCACTAAGTAAGTAACTAATTGCATACCTTGTATGCTAAACACGAGAACCATGTGCACTCAGTGCACCTCACGTGTCAACGCACATGCATTATCGATAAATACTGTAATCAGTCATTTCTGCTTATAACCAGTAGGCGGCAACATCGACTGCTTACAACAAATCAATGGCAAGGGATCTAGCCGTTAAAATCCTGGCTGAGGAGATAGGCGACAAACGATGTTGACGCCAAGTTTCCGGCCTTAACCCTGCAGAAACCCTAATCCGGCTCTGCGGGCTTTCCAAACGTTCTAACTACAGAAAAACATATAGAAACGATTCTTTTAACATGCAGGAACCCAACATAACCCAACACAGCATGCTTCGAACATTAAATTACAAACCACCCATTATCCCCGCATGGTGCAACTTTATCCGAAAATGCATTATCATGCTGATTCAGGTGGTTACGATGTGTTTTAATGTTTCTACAGAGCTAAACGGGTTTGTCCCCTACCTCAGAACACGCTAGAACCTCCCGAAATTTCCCGGTTCACGCTGAACCCTCCGCGAGCTCCCACGAGAATTGCACAATGCCGCGACGTTTCCTCGCGCAATTCAGCAATGCCACGCGTTCTACAATCGTCCAACCACTCTTCGGTACCTGTTAAAGCTTCAGAAACACCAGGACGCGAAGCTGGGGCAAGAGGGGAAGAGAACCAGGTAAGAAACCTGCCCTCGGGTGAGCCTATAACCTGCATCATTCTCAGGTGGCGTCAACCTCTATGCCGCCAACAGCAACCGCCACCCTTAGCGTCCACATCTACTGCCGCCAAGTTCATGCAGTCAACGTCCACTAACCTGGACGCCAACCAGTCAACGGCCACCCTGGCCGCCAACTCCAACTGAACAGCAGTAGGTCCTATTTCATTTCAGGACCAACCCCGCACTTCACCTGCTCAAACCACACATTCACACCACACATTCCACACAACCAACTAACATTGGCCTCACAACGGCCTACACAACCAACACACACATGATCCGCATGTATCCGAAAGGCACGCGACGTTGCAGATCCTATTAGGTATCTCTTAGAAAAGCCAGTCCTCACCGACAGATTAGCTCGTTGGCCGAGTTTCTTGTCTCAATTCGATAACCTTTGTAGTCCAGAAGGCTATAAAAGGGTATGCCATTGCTGAGCACCTTGCTCACCTCCTCTTCCTCATAGTGACACGGTTCAGGACGAATTCCCTGATGAAAACTTATCACTCATTTCTCGTGATTCCTTCTGGTCACTTCATTTCGATGAAGCTCTCAACTCTAGGGGACGGGGCATAGGTGCTGTCTTGCTCACCCCAGAAGGGATCACCATTCCACTGGCTTATCAACTCCAATTCCCTGCCACCAACTATATTTCCGAGTATGAGGCTCTCCTAGCTAGTCTAAAACATGCATATCTCTTAGGCGGGCGTCATCTCAAGATCATAGGAGACTCTCAACTCGTCCTTCGGCAGGTCCTTTCTACTTACCGCACTCGTGACCCTAAACTCAAGCCTTATCAAGATCTGGTCACTCTCCTAGCCAAGCAATTTCGCAAGCTCATCTACATTCACACTCCTCGCTCTCAGAACATCTTGGCCGATGCCCCTGGCATCTCTGGCCTCATCTCTCTCCTTCCCTCTCAGCTGTAGCACTGAGACTATCATTGTCCAGAGGTTAGAATCACCTTCTACTTAGGACCCTTGGTTTGATAGCCTCAGGAATTCTTTAGTTATGAAGGCAGAGAGAAGAGAAGCGAAGGAAGTGATGCTTATGGAACTAAGAGAAATAATGGAAGAAGAAAGGCCATGGTACCATGAGATCGAGCAATATTGCAAAGACAGTACCTTCCCAGAAGAAGCTGAGGTTGAAGATAGAAGAGTCATCCGTAAAGCGGCGTTAAGATACACGATTGTTGGAGAAGTGCTGTATAGACGCGCTCTAAACGGGATGCTCCTCAGATGCTTGCCAGACGAAGAGGCTTGGAAGGTAGTGGATGGAGTCGACTCCAGTGAGTGTGGAGGGCATGTGAATAGCTAGATGCTAGCTAAGAAAATCCTTAGGCAGTTCTATTACTAGCCAACCCTAGAAGAAGACTGTGCCATCTACGTCTGTAGGTGTGTTAAGTGCCACCTTCAAGCTGATAAAATCCATGCTCCATCTTCCTCCTTACATCCACTATCTTCCCCTTGGCCATTTTCCATGTGAGCCTTTGATATCATTAGACCTCTTGGTGATCCTAATGCTCAAGTCAAGCAAGAATCATTCATTCTCACTGCTACTGAGTACTTTACCAAGTGGGTCGAAGTAGATGCATTTGCAGAAATCAAAGGTTCAACCATGTGTCGTTTCATCATGAATAATATCATCTCGTGGTTTGGAGTGCCAAGCAGCATCGTCACCGATAACGGGCCACAGTTCATATCTTAAGAGCTTCAAGACCTATGTAAGAAATTCAACATTCTCTGCATTATCGTCTCCATATTATCCGCAGGCAACGCACTACAAGAAAATCAGAAATAGAGACCGAAATATTCGATCTCTATTCGGTCCCTAAACAGCTCAGAGACCGAATAGGGACCGAATAGTGACCGAATTTGTCGGTCAAAATTTCTGGTCACAAATCTGTGACCGACTAATTCGGTCCCTATTCGGTCACTAAATAGGGACCGAATAGGGTGGATAAGATCGGTCCCTATTTAGGGACCGAACGTATTCGGTCTCAGTTCGGTCCCTAAAATAGAGACCGAATAGGGACTGAACTGAGCCAGTCCCTATTCGGTCCCTATTTTAGAGACCGAATAGGGACCGAATTTTCAGTCCCTTTTAGGGACCGAACTGAGTTGGTCCCAATTCAGTCCCTACAAATAGGGACCGAATCATTTCGGTCACTATTAGGGACCGAAATAATTTGGTCCCTATTCGGTCCCTATTTAGGGACCGAATTAGGACTGAATAAATTTGGTCCCTATTTAGGGACCGAATATTTAGTCCCTATTCGGTCCCTAACATAGGGACCGAATTATTTCGGTCCCTAATCGGTGTCTATTTTTAAATTTTTTTTAAAATATATACATTTTAAGAAAATAACCTGCTTAATAAAATAAATAATATCCACAACAATAATAATTGTCCACAATAAAAATGTCTACAACAAAAAAATAATAAAAATATCCACAACAAAACAAAAATAAAATGTCGACAAACATCAACAATAATAAAATGTCCACAACATCAGAAATAAAATGTCCACCATAAGAATAAATATCCACAACATCACAATAATATAATGCCAACAACAATAATAAAAATGTCTACAACAATAATGATAATGAAATAAAAATCATGATGCCTCGTCTTCGTCTTCATCCTCGTGTCCTCCACTCCACCCGATGAAGGAACCTACAATACATATATAACAATAATAAGTTAAAATTAAATACTATTATAAGCAATAACTTACTTTAGAAGCATAAATTAAATAAAACTATAAGCAATGGAGGTCAATTAGATGAGTATTTCTAATTTTGGACCATGAAACCGAAGTTCTTCATTTTTTAACTAAACTAACTGGTTAAGACGACTTGGCGCGTCGCGGTCAAACCGGGAGTCCGAATGGAACTATGTCAGTTTCCCAAGTTACACTCATCGGCCCGACCGTGCTGGAACAAACCGGAGGCCAATCGGAAGAGTATTCTAACATGGACCCTCAAACCGAAGTTTTTCATTTTTTAAGTAAACTAACTTGGTTAAGACGACTTGGAGCGTCGAGGTCAAATCGGGAGTCCGAATTGAACTCCGTCAGTTTCCACAAGTCACACTCATCGGCCCGACCGTGCTGGAACAAACCGGAGGCCAATCGGATGAGTATTTCTAATTTTGGTCCCTCAAATCGAAGGTTTTCATTTTTAACTAAACTAACTGGTTAAGAGACTTGGAGCGTCGAGGTCAAACGGGAGTCCGAATTGAACTCCGTCAGTTTCCACAAGTCACACTCATCGACCCGACTGTGCTTGAACAAACGGAGGTCAATTGGAAGAGTATTTCTAATTTGGTCCCTCAAATCGAAGTATTTCATTTTTTAACTAAACTAACTTGGTTAAGATGACTTGGCGCGTCGTGGTCAAACCGGGAGTCCGAATTGAACTCCGTCAGTTTCCACAAGTCACACTCATCGACCCGACCGTCCTAGAACAAAACCGGAGGCCAATTGGAAGAGTATTTCTAATTTTGGTCCCTCAAATCGAAGTATTTCATTTTTAACTAAACTAACTTGGTTAAGACGACTTGGAGCGTCGAGGTCAAACCGGGAGTCCGAATTGAACTCCGTCAGTTTCCACAAGTCACACTCATCGACCCGACCATGCTGGAACAAACGGAGGGCAATCGGATGAGTATTTATAATTTTGGACCCTGAAACCGAAGTTCTTCATTTTTAACTAAACTAACTTGGTTAAGACGACTTGGCGCGTCGCGGTCAAACCGGGAGTCCGTATTGAACTATGTCAGTTTCCACAAGTCACACTCATCGGCCCGACCGTGCTGGAACAAACCGGAGGCAATTCGGATGAGTATTCTAATTTTGGTCCCTCAAATCGAAGTTTTCTTTTTAACTAAAAACTAACTTGGTTAAGACGACTTGGAGCGTCGAGGTCAAACGGGAGTCCGAATTGAACTCCGTCAATTTCCACAAGTCACACTCATCGACCCTACCGTGCTGGAACAAACGGAGGCCAATTGGAAGAGTATTCTAATTTTGGTCCCTAATCGAAGTATTTCATTTTTAACTAAACTAACTGGTTAAGACGACTTGGAGCATCGAGGTCAAACCGGGAGTCCGAATTTAACTCCGTCAGTTTTCACAAGTCACACTCATCCGTCCGACCGTGCTGGAACAAACCGGAGGGAATCGGATGAGTATTTTAATTTTGGACCCACAAACCTAATTTTTCATTTGTTAACTAAAGTAACTTGCTTAATGTAAGTTTGAGGCGTCGACCTCAAACGGGAGTCCGATTGATCGACGGCGGTTCCACAAGTCACACTCATCACCCCGACCATTCTGAAAAAAAATCGGAGGCCAATCGGATGAGTATTTCTAATTTTGAACCCCCAAAACCTACCTAAGTTCTCCCTTTTTAACTAACCTAACTCGCTTAACAAGAAATGTGCGTCGATCAACCCAAATTAAAGTTAAACTAAGTTAACTGTTAAAATTAAACCTCTGAAATAAATAAATTTACTCACATGAGGGGCGTGTGTTGATGTCGATGGTGCTGCCTGTGGAGGAGGTGCTGCCTGTGGAGGAGGAATGTTGATCTGGGAGAAGGCTTGGGAGATAACTGGGAGAGGACTGGGAGAGCTGGGCCTGTAGTGAGTCGGTCACCTGCATCTGCATCTGGGCCAGATGAGTCTCCATCGAATCCGTCAGACGAGACTCTAAGCCCGATATCCTACTGTCAATGAAGCCCATCAGCTGTCCTGGAGAAGTACTGGAGTACCAACTCCTGCGTGGAATGCACTAGTCTGTGACCTGAGCTGGATCCTCTAGATAACACCCGGCTCGTGTCGATGATGTGCCCAAACCATACACATGGCCTTTCTTTGGGGCCCCAGATGCCGCAACCCATACCTCAGGATCTAACGGCGGCTGCTCGTCCTCCCCGACGTACTTTTCTGTCATTTGTTGGCTGTATGACTCCTGCAAGAAACCAGAAAAAACGTAGTAGTTAATATTCATATTAATGTGAAAAATTAAATAGTGAATATCTCTAAATACTTACTGCAACCACTCGGGCTCTATCGCTAATGTATACATCCGTTCCTTTTTTCTTGTGTATTCTATCGAACACCTCGGAAAATGTTGGCTGCCTTTTTAGCTCCTTCTCCTATTTCACAGA
>JACBKR010005336.1:0-19034 GCA_014218235.1 Colocasia esculenta | reverse complement strand
AGGACTTTTAGGACCTGGAATAAGTAATGACAAAAACAAACATGTATTATGAGTCTAGAATTCCAAAACAAAAACAAGAAAAAAAAAATATCAAGAAAAGGAGGCAATCAGTAGCCAATAATATAATTTCTTCTTCAACCAAATAACCTAGACATACCCAAATTTCTGGTTCTGCTATGTGTTATATCCTGATGACTGCAAAAGCAACTTCCCATACCAAAAACTATGTCAGTTCCCCTCAGGTCCCTCATGCACTGTAACATGAATTTTAGATATTATTTGACAACAAATAAATAAGATGTATAGCTGTTGTTAAGGTAGGGATGTGTTAGTTGCAAATTTTCTCCTCCAAGTCTTAAGAAGAATACTTAAAAGAGTAGTCAAATTTTAGATATTATTTGACAACAAATAAATAAGATGTGTAGCTGTTGTTAAGGTAGGGATGTGTTAGTTGCAAATATTCTCATCCAAGTCTTAAGTGGGTTTATTATCATAAAAAAAAAACTTCAAGTACAAGTGATTCCACACTCCCTAGTTCTGTTTTCTTAAAAAGAGAAATAAATAGAGAAATAGCTCCACACATGTATAATAATACTTATATTAATTTTTAAAAAATTCAAAGCCTTGGAATTTTGGAAATTTTGGAATTCCTCTCTTCATAAAGAGAAGATACCAGATGCCCCCCCTCGGTCTCCCTCTTCCTCAGACGACGACCACCTCGCCTTCTCCCAGCAAGAAGCAGACCCTTCCCGCTTGGGTTGCCGGCTGCCCCCTAGTCCCAACGCTCTCTCACCAGGAGCAGCGCCACCAGCAAGGCCATGCAGCCCTCCGGCGGCGACATGCCGGGGATGCCCCCCTCTATGTTGAACATGCAGATCAAAAGTCCCCCAAAAGATACAGCTAACCATGTTTAGGAATATCAAAAGTCCCCCAAAAGACCCCACCACCAACGGTAAGTTGTGCATAAGTTCAAGGGGTGGATTCCCACATATGGTTCTAACAATACAACAAACCTATTGTAGCCCTTTAGTGGTATAATAAGTAGAACCATCCCGTGACCACTGGTGTCGACGAAGAGCAGAGCAGAAGAAGGAGGAGAGGACGAGAAAACTCACAGCACGGCGTTGAGGCTCCGACACTTGGGACGACGATGCGCAGGCCGGAGACCACTACAAGAAAAAGCGGAAATAGCGACCGACAAGTTCGGTCTCTATTCAGTCTTTGTTCGGTCGTTGTATGCATCTGCGACCGACTAACCACCGAATTGCGACCGAACAAATCGGTCGCTATATATTGGTCGCTAGCCCGCGACCGATTGTTATTGGTCGCAAAATCTGTCTCTGATAGCGACCGAAATATATCGGCCGCAAGTTTCGTCGCAAATAGAGACCGCCCTTTTGGTCGTAGGATGGTCGCCCACAGCGACCGATAGTTGGTCGCTGTTACGGTCGCTAACAGCGACCGATATTTATGGTTGCTAAGGCGGTCGCTAATGTAGAGACTGACTTAGCGACCAAATATGGTCCGTCGCTATCGGTGAAGCGACCAACTTTAGCGACCGATCAGCGTCGGCATTCTATCGGTCGCTATTCGATCGCTAGTTTGACAATATTTTTTTTTTATAAATTTACATAAACGACAATAAATCACCTGATAAATAACAATACCATAAAACCACAATAAATCAACTATACAAATCACAATCTCCACAAACCTCAAATTCATCACATAAAATACAAACACACAAACTAATCATACATCCATAACAAACCTCAAATTCATCACATAAAATACAAACACACAAACATCATACATCCATAATAAAATGACAATATGCACATAACTAAAATGAAATCACAAATCCTCCGCATATGTGTCATCCTGGTCGTCGTCTCGTCCAACATCTCGCGACGGATGATCCTGCATATTATTTAAAAAAATTAAAATTAAGTACTTAATAACGAAATCAATTTTTCTTGAAAATTAAAAGTAAGATATTTTTCATTTAACTGAAATTGATGAATGATAGTTTTAAACGTTTTGCTCAAATCGGTAGTCCAATTTAGACTCCGTCAGTTTCTACAAGTCATTCTCACCTTCCCGGTCATGTTGGAGTCATTGACAAATTAATCGGACATATATTTTTTTATTTTTGACCCTCTTAAACTTGATTAAGTTGGTTCTTTTTAGGAAATATAAGTTTGAGCATCGAGCTCAAATTTGGAGTCCAATTTGAACTCTGTCAGTTTCTACGTGTTACTTTCACCCCCCCATGTCGTGTTTAAACAATCGATAGGTTGATTGGACATTTCTTTTCAATTTCGGACTCTCAAACCCAAGTTCATAGATTTGAAACTAAAGTATTAAGAAATGTAAAATTGTTGTCCATGCCATATCGGGAGTCCAATTTGGACTCCGTCAGTTTCTACAAGTCATTCTCACCTTTCCGGTCGTGTTGGAGTCATTGACAAATTAATCGGACCTATTTTTATATTTTGACCCCCTTAAACCCGATTAAATTAGTTATTATTAAGAAATGTAAATTTGATCATGAAGTTCAAATTTAGAGTCCAATTTGAACTCTGTCAGTTTCTACGGGTTACTTTCACCTTCCCGTCGTGTTGGAACAATCGATAGATTGATTGGACCTCTATTTTCAATTTTGGACCCTCAAACCAAGTTCATAGATTTGAAACTAAACTAGTTAAGAAAATACAAAATTGTTTGCCCAAGCCATATCGGGAGTCCAATTTGAACTCCGTCAGTTTCTACAAGTCACTCTCACCTTCCCGATCGTGTTGGAGTCATTGACAAATTAATCGGATCTATTTTTTTATTTTTGACCCTATTAAACCCGATTAGTTAGTTATTTTTAGAAATGTAAATTTGAGCATTGAGCTCAAATTTGGAGTTCAATTTGAACTCTGTTACTTCTTACGGGTTACTTTCACCTCCCATGTCGTGTTGGAACAATCGATGGATGATTAGACTTTTCTTTTCAATTTTGGACCCTCAAACCCAAATTCATAGAGTTAAGAAAGTGATATTTTTCCCTCCTCAATCTAAATTCTATATTTTGTAAGATGATATTTAGAGTAATAAATTGAAAATCAATAAAATAAAATACTTACCGGAGGCTGCTGTGCAGGAGGTGCTCTATTACCAGGAATTCCCAATTCTACGAGCATCTGGGAGACGGTTGAGAGACGATGGTTGAGATATTCTGAGAGACGGTCTCGTTGACGATCGCCCTAAACATATCCGGAGTCATGGTCGGGCCGGCACTAGAAGAAACACCTGGGGCTGCTGGTGTGGTAAATGGAGAGGTCGCATGTGAGACCGAACTCGAGCATGATGATATCACCCGGGTCGTGCCCAAGCTATGTCCAAAACCATAGACATGGCCTTTCTTGGGTGCCCCAGATGCTGCAACCCAAATGTTAGGATCCAACTCTGGATGCTGATTGTCCTCCTCGTACCTCTCATCCATTCCTCTACTATATGACTCCTGCAAAAAACAAAACAAATAAAAAAAATTATTCTACAGTTTAATCTTAAATGAAAACTATTAGTGTATACACTTATAGCTACCTCCCGAGCTTTCTCACTAATGTAATCATTTGTCCCTTTCTTCTTATGAGTTTCATCAAAAAGTTCTTGAAATTGAGGTGGCCGCTTGAGCTGTACTTCCTGTTATTCAAATAAATCACAGTTTATTATTAGATTAAAAAAATTCACAAATGTAGAAGTATACTTACCAATCTCGCTTTATGCGTTGCAAAGGAGATAGAGCCACTCGTGTGTAGATTCGCTTCAGGATGCGCTGCTCTATTTTGCTTTGCTTTGTTTGAATTTTCATTCCATTTCTCCGCTCCCCAAATGTCGCACAGCTCCGTCCAATACTCCTTTCTCATCCACACAGGCCCATGCTCCTTCCATTCATTCTTATATGTACTTGCACATGCTCTTTCTGCAGTTTTTCGGACATTGTACATAAGATGTTTGAAATTTGCTCTTGCAGTACTTGTCCATGCAGATCTAGCACGTAACTCATGTGAATGCTCTGTGAATCGATGATTCTTCTACATATTAACAAAAAAATAAATTATATGTTACATAACAATAAGTGTGTTCAAATAAGAATTGAAAATGACTTAATATGATAAAATAAGATACATACCAAGAACATAGAGAACAATAAATCCTGAAATCCATCGGAAAATCAGAAAAGCGATGGATGGGGCCTGGAATATGTGCTTGAATTGTCTTTGTAATAAATTGTGATGCTTGGGCTGGCTCTATTTTATTCCTAAAATTGAGAATATTAATACCACAATGACGAATAGATAACAAAAATAATGCATTACATACCCTTCATTTATCCACACTGCTCGCATCGTCTCATTATAACTGCCCTCCCCCTCGTGATGACTCGTCTCGTCATCAACATGTACTATACGAATTAAATAGTATAAATAAAACAAACTATAAAAAAATAGAAATGTAAATGAACATACCTGGCTCAGATGGAGGAGGTGTAGATCTACTCGCCATGTGTGATGGAGATGCAGAGGCTGTCAATCTACCTGCTGCCGGTGGTAAAAGTGCAGGGGTCTGGGTCTGTAAAGATAAGATAAGATACCACAAAAACATAAAAGAATATATTAAACAAAACATATAGTGCATTATACATGACATATTTATCTGCTACAGGTAGTAGCGGTGCAGAGGTCGTCAATCTACCTGCTACCGGTGGTAAAGGTGCAGAGGTCGTGGGTCCAAAGGATAAGAATAAGATACCACAAAAACATAAAGAATTATTTTAAACAATACTACAATGCATTATACATGAAAGTATACATACCAACTGTCGGTGGTAGCGGTGCAGAGGTCGGTGGTACCGATACAGAGGTCGTGGTGGTGTTGCCCAGCTAGCTAGCCCAGAGGGGGGGGTGAATGGGTTATTAAAAATAGATCTTAGATTGATACCTGTTCACTAAAAAGATTACACAACAACTTAAACAAAGGTTAGAGTTGAAGAGAATGAAATAGCAAACGCACAAAGAACACAACCACAAGACGCAAGGATTTTATCCTGGTTCGGAACTCCTTTCCATAGGAGACTTACGTCCAGTCCCTGAGCAATACCTCAGGATATCACTATCAAGGGTACTATCCCCCTCATGGATCCTTACACCCAGCCTCAACTGGTCTTCCTTCAACCTGAAGGGAATACAACCACCTTGGATACCACTAGGTCTTCCTTCACATAGAAGGGAATACAACCACCCTGGATACCACTAGGTCTTCCTTCACACAGAAGGGAATACAACCACTAAAAGTAAGCACAAGAACAAGCTTCAGGAACTAGCTCAACCAGCTACAATCTGAAGCAAACAAGCCTCGAGAGAGAAATGATTTTGACACTGGTTTCTCTCAAAGACTTTACTGGCTCTCACAGGAATTTCTTTTTCAACACAGAGAGCTAAAGAGCTGAGATCAATTGGAATGGAGTGCTTCGCTCTTGTTTGAACTACAGAAGACTTGAAGGATTGGCTATTCTCTATCACAGAATGTTGTTGTCTTCCAAAATCCTTCTTCTCAGTCTTGTAGTCTTGTATTTAAGCTTCTTCTTGAAATTTGAACGTTAAAGATCCGTTATCTCTCATTCTGGTGTACGTTAGACTGGTTTGCAAGGAAGCTTCTGATCTTTAGTCTTTATCCTTTAGTACACGCCAAAGAAATATTTTGATATCTTGTATCTTTTGTGTCCAACGTTGTACAGATAAATCTTGTCAGGTATCTGCAAGCATATCAACAATAAATAGGAGACAGCTAGAACTGTCGTTGATTGTCAGTCACAGTTGGAAAAGATAATGCTAGTTTTAGCAAAGATCCTTTATGTCAAAATAAGGATGTAGGCAGAATAGCACAATAGTGGAAGATATCGTCTGCATGCATGAGAGATACGTCAGAGTGCATTGAATGCATAGCAGTCAAACAGACGAGATACGACTTTGACTATTCAACGTATATAAAGAGTATTATATTGATATAACAATGAAATCGATATGAACAAAACCGATGCCTTTATGACTTATGAAATCGTTATACGTTGATAGGCAAATCGTTATGACAGAGCATCATTAAATCATAATAATGAAATCGTTATAACTTGATAGGCAAATCGTTATGACAGAGCATCATTAAATCATAATAATGAAATCGTTATAAGTTGATAGGCAAATCGTTATGACAGAGCATCATTAAATCATAATAATGAAATCATTATAAGTACTATGAAATTGTTGTGCAACACAAATCGTTGTAAGCATCAAAGAAATCGATGAGATTACTTACCAAGTCGTTACTGTAAGCAAATCGTTATGAACAATATAGAAATCATATGAATTCTACATAAATCGTTTGAACAATATAGAAATCGTATGAATTATACAGAAATCGTTAGACGAGCAAATCGTTATGATCAATATAGAAATCGTTATGAATTCTACAGAAATCGTTACGACGAGCAAATTTATGATCAATATAGAATCGTTATGAATTCTACAGAAATCGTTACGACGAGCAAATCGTTTGAACAATATAGAAATCATTATGAACAATATAGAAATCGTTATGAATTCTACAAAAATCGTTACGACGAGCAAATCGTTACGAGGTCTTAAGAAATTGTTATGACAACTTAAGAAATCGTTGCGACGAGCAAATCGTTACGAGGTCTTAAGAAATCGTTATGACAACTTAAGAAATCGTTGCGACGAGCAAATCGTTACGAGGTCTTAAAAAATTGTTATGACAACTTAAGAAATCGTTGCGACGAGCAAATCGTTACGAGATCTTAAGAAATCGTTATGACAACTTAAGAAATCGTTGTGACGAGCAAATCGTTACGAGGTCTTAAGAAATCATTATGACAGCTTAAGAAATCGTTGCGACGAGCAAATCGTTACGAGGTCTTAAGAAATCGTTATAACAACTTAAGAAATCGTTGTGACGAGCAAATCGTTACGAGGTCTTAAGAAATCATTATGACATCTTAAGAAATCGTTGCGACGAGCAAATCGTTACAAGGTCTTAAGAAATCGTTATGACAACTTAAGAAATCGTTACGGAGACTTGGCAAGACTTTATAACTTGCAAAGAAACCGATGTCTTAGCAAGTCGTTATGATGTATGAAGAAGTCGATGCAATGACTTGGGAAAAATATGAAGTGAGAGTTTTACCTGATTATCTTGAACTTCCTTTTACTTTTATTTTCTGTCCTCAAGGCTCAAGTAATTCATTAGTATGTTTTGTTAATCATCAAATAATATATAAATAAGTGAATTAATTTATATGGGGAAAGTTTGGTCATCAATCTCCCCTTTTTGATGATGACAAAATATACTAAACAGCATAAATAAACAGACATGTTTTTCAGAGTTGCTTGCTTTAGTTTTCTCCCCCTTTTGTCAATAAGCAAAAAGATAGTCTAAGAGACAAAGAAGAGAGAAAGTTTTGTATTAATTAGGAGTAAGATAATACAAAGGAGACAAAAGAGAGGCATGCTGTGAAATGATAGCCCATGCCTTGATCTCCATATCTTCAAAAATCTGGTGGAAAACACCAGGAGCAACTGAAAAGAAGAACCCATGGCTGGAATCATCCTTTGAATGTAAAGCTGCTGCTGCTGATCCAGGAATTCTCCATACTGATCTTTGTCCAGTATGAATCTGAAGTAGGTATCTTTCCAAACACTGGCACAAAGGAGAAATCTATCCAGAGATATTGGATAGAAAATCTTCTGATCAAGAAGATCCTTCTTCAAGGCATAGAAGGCAGTATATCGGGCTGCCCACTGAACATATATCTCTTGAATTGGATTTATGGAGTTGAGATCCAAGAAGGCTTCTGCTGATAGAATAGGCTTATTTTGTCTGAACAAGGAACTGTTGATAGCTTGCAACTGAAGATGGGATTCCTTATAGAGCGTTTCCCATGCGGAGGGAGAAAGCCTCTCACACTCAGAAATGAGTGGACCCAAGACTTGGGAGGAAATGCGGCCAGAGTGGTATTCTCTGAAGATGAACCGCAAAAAGGAAGGCATTCTACCCTGCTTAGCTGACATTCTGCCCATCTGCTTAGCAAACATATCAAAAGCATGGGAGCCTGCATCTGAGTCAAACACTAAGGAGTGTAGCTTCGACAGAAGAACTGGAGAGGACTTGGAGGTTTGCAAAATCCACTTTGAGGGGAAGATTTATTGGATGTTCTGATCTCAGCATCACTAAGGCTGAATGAAATTGGTAGAACTGGACTTCAGGCAGCTTGTTCAGGTAGCAGAAATCACTGTACAACTAGAAGTTCTTGGCTATCCTGATCTCTTCAGAATGAATGGTCCCCAAGAGGTCTTATGCTGAAGAATGAACCACTCAGAAAGAGTGAGTGGGTGATCTCTATGGGAAGGGTTTCTGCACGGGCAGTCAAGTATTTGGAGTACTGAGACTTGTTGCCCTTGACGTTGGCCCACTGCTCTTCAGTCTTGAACTCAGTGCCCTCATAGATTTTGGATTTTTAGGGTGAGTCAACTGGCAAAGAGGAAGAACGATGTTTAGATGCTCAGAGAGGTTGAGGAAAGGAATACCATAGATAGTGGAAAGGATACATTTGAAGGTACCCTATAGATGGGTCTTCTCTGAGGTTCGAGGGTAAGAGAGTACCAGAGAGGAGGAATAATGGTGAGGAGGGGAGGCTGACAGAGGATGAATGTTTCCTCTTTTTCTGGCAGGACTGGAGGATCAGTCCTGTGGACATGAGTGGCAATGGATAGAATGGAGAGGAGGGTACTTCTCTCAAAGTCATCCGGAAGATTAGTGTCAAAGACACTGCCAATTTGAGGTTTTTCTGGAATGAGGGTGACAGAAGAAGGAAGAGTAGGAGGATAGAAGAGATGTTTGGGATTGAAAGAGGTAGATGGGTGAACTGGAGTAGTTTCAGCGAGAGGTGAAGAAGGTGAGGGTGATGATGGTGCTGAGGTTTGAGAGGGAGTGGGAGAGAAGGAAGGTTGAGATGGAATGAGAGAGGATGAGGTTTGGGTGCGAGGCATAGGGTGTTTGAAAGTTGGTGGAGCTGGAGGGGCTGTAGAAGAAGAAGAAGGTGAGGAGAGGATTGGAGTTGCAAGAGTAGAAGATTCAGGGGCCTTCGTAGCTATGCTGGCTCTTTTCCTTTTGCTTCACCTTCTCTGGCAACTGCAGACGGCCCAGATGGCCTAGATCCTGATGAGATGGCCCTGATGGCCCTGATGCTTGCACTGATGGCCCAGATGGCCCTGACTCTTGTGCTGGAGGCCCTGGTGGCCGAGGAACAGCTGTGGTCTGCTCTGAGTAGCAGAAGGAGAAAATCACCTGACCTCAAAATTACAGATATCATGGACTTCATGTCTGACATTTCCTTATGAACCACTTCATAGCATTTCGGACTTGAGATAGTTCAGTAGTGGTTGCAGCTTGACTGGCAAGAATGCCTTGGATACTGGTTTGAACGGATGATAAAATATCTCCTTGAGCCTTTAACATTTCCATAACAGGCTTCAAATTTACTTTTCTGTGACTCTTTCTTTGCCTTCGGTGAGCCACTCTTTTGCTTTTACTTTTCTGAGTGACTGGCTCCTCAGTATTTGCATGGCTTGCACTGGGTCCTTCATTTACAGGTACTTTGGCAGGACCTTGATCTCCCTGAGATGGTGCATCTTTCTCAGGAGCATTCTCTATCATAGATTCCTCATTGCTAATTTGCTCCCCCTGAATAGGAGCATTGAGTTCAACATTTTCTTGCTCCCCCTGAGTAGGAGCTTCTTCCAAAACAATTTCCTCAATGTGGCCTTCTGCCACTGATTCTGACAATTGAGGCTCTCTAGCATTTGGCTCCCCTTGGCTGGGAACTTCTTCCATAATCTCTTCTTGTTGAGTAGCTGTTTGCACCTCAAAACTGACATTTACTTCAGTTAAATTTCCGTATGGCCTGGTGCCATAGCTTCTTCCTCTGCAAGTCCACCTATTTCTGAAGTAACTGAGGTGGAGGGAAAGGAGTCCAACACCTCTCTTAGAATAGAGGCAACTCTGAGGTGGGCAAGGATCTGCCACACCTTCTACTGCTTCTCCCATTGGAGTTTCTGGAGGACGAGAGTCAACCTCCATAACAGGTGATCCTGAAGTCTCTGCTTGTTCTTCCACTGCAGGTTTTGCTGCTGCTTGTTCTACTGCTACTGATTCTACCTCTAATTCTGCTGGTGGATCTGCTGCTTCTTCTGGAATCTCTGGGACATCTCCAATGATGGCCTCTCCCTCTGCCACAGAGGTCTTGGACCATATCCCATTCTGCACTGAGAATCCACTTTTCTTTAGGTTCCTGGACCTTATAGACTGGCCCATCTTTTCCACAACTGCCCCAGATAGATTTACTCAAAATGTTTGAATATCTTGGTAAGTAGATGAGCATAGGGCAACGAAACATTCAACTTGCTCTTTGTATCCCAGATTTGATCATGGGCAAACTTCATTCTCTCCATCATGACCTCGGCCATGTTAATCTCCTTTTGCTGGATTACCCAGAACATCATATCCGAATCTGCTCTAGTACAAGTTGAGAAAGTGGCACTGCGAGAAACCATGATTTGGCAGATAATGAAATGAAGTAGACGGTTGAATGCAGTCATCTGATTGATATCTAATTTCCCGTCTCTCAGCCTGAAACCTGGACCTATAATGCCAAAACCCTTTGCTTGATCGTTCACTGTGTGAACCCCACTGTGTCCAGAAGTCTTCACCCCAAACAACATGTGCAACAGCTCATGATCTACTTTAATTTGGATACCCTTTACAGAAGAGACAAGGGACCCATCCGCCTCTGACCTTAGACAAACATAAAAGGCTTTCACCAGGTCGGGATAGCTTACTCGGTGAAGGTGGCAATATCCATCCACTGCATCCTTCTCAAAGTTTCTGCTATACTGCTCATGCCACTCTTTTCAAGATTGGTACATCCACTGCTTTATTTCCGCAAACCTTCGTCTTGACGAATGTAAACCTTTCCTGCTGCTCAGGGGACAAATACTCAGCACTGTAGCCCCCTACACTTCCGGAGATTACTGTAGCGGCCATGAGTAGAGTGGAGAAAAGGTTCTGGAGAAAGGAGATGATGGAAGGGATGGAAGCCCTCAAGGGATTCTTCGCGGGAAGAAGAGAAGGCTTCAAATCTTGCGGAGAGTCGATGCCGGAATCGTTAGGGCATCGGCTTTGGGCGAACAGATAAAGGAGAAGGAAGGGTAAAGGTGGGAGATGAGTCGTTCCCACACCGATTTGACTAATTAATAGTACTTTATCGAAAAGTGAGGCGCCAAAAAGAGTAACGGCAGAAAGCGACAAAAGGGTTTGACGGGTCAAACTATTTTGACACAATAGCGGTCAAATAAAGTAAATAAGCTGAGTTTTGCTTAATGCCAGAGAGAGAGAGAAAATTTCATTATAATCTGAAAAATTTATATGTCAATTCAAATACAGAAATCTTTTCACAAATTGCACATTCCTAATTCCCTTCTAAGAGATGTAAATCTCTCTTCAGGTAGGGCTTTTGTGAAGATATCTGCCAATTGACCATTTGTATCTATAAAAGAAATTTCTAAATTACCACTATCTACATGATCTCGAATGAAATGATCTCTAACCTCAATGTGTTTGGTCCTTGAGTGTTGCACTGGATTCTTGGTGAGGTTGATGGCACTTGTATTATCACACAGTAGTGGGATTGACTTGATATGTATGCCGAATCCTCAAGTTGTTGCTTTATCCATAGGAGTTGTGTACAAAACAACTCTAGCAGCAACATATTCAGCTTCAGCTCTATAGTTCTTTTGAACTACCTTTTTACCATTTTGGTCACTGCCCATTCTGGTTGATGTGCTCATTGGCGTTGACAATGGCTTCGCACCTTCAAATCCAAATTTCTTTAACAACTCTTTGGTGTACTTGGCTTGACAGATGTGGGTGCCTTCTTTCCTTGCTTGATTTGCAATCCAAGGAAGTAGTTTAGCTCCCCCATCATACTCATTTCAAATTCTCCCTGCATAAGCTTTTCAAAGTACTTGCAAAGAGATTCATCAGTAGATCCAAAAATAATATCATCTACATATATTTGCACAAGTAGTATATGTTTGACTTTTGATTTATAAATAATGTACTATCTACTTGACCTCTAGTGAAACCATGATCTAATAAGAAAGTACTGAGCCTTTCATACCAGGCTCTAGGAGCTTGCTTTAAACCATATAAGCCTTATGGAGTTTAAATACATGATTGGAAATTCGGTGTCATCAAAACCTGGAGGTTGTTCAACATACACTTCCTCCTTGATAAAACCATTTAAAAAGGCAGATTTGACATCCATTTGAAACAATTTAAATCTAATGCAGATGCATAAGCAAGTAAAATTCTAATAGCCTCAAGTCTAGCCAGGTGCATAGGTTTCATCGAAATCTATGCCTTCCTCTTGGGAATAGCCTTGAGCTACCAGTGGCCTTGTTTCTTAAGATTACTCCAGACTCATCCAGTTTATTTCTGAACACCCACTTGGTGCCAATAACTGAATGATTGGATGGTCTAGGAACAAGTGACCATACTTGGTTTCTCTTGAACTGATTTAGTTCATCTTGCATGGCTATTATCCAAGATTCATCAGTTAAAGCTTCATTGACTGTCTTAGGCTCTATTTGAGAAACAAAGCTAAATAATCACAAGGAATTACATTACCTCTTGTTACCCCTACGGATGGATCACCAATAATGTTCTCAAGAGGGTGATCTTTCTTATGTCTCCATTCTTTTGAAATTTTCATGTTGAATTTCAGTTTGCTGCAGTTCTTCCAGAGGTGGATCTTCCTTGTCCTCAATTGAGGTATTCTTTAATTTTTCGGACAAGTCATCTGCATCATCAATGTCACTAATTTCTTCCTTTTTCAAGGAAGGTTAGATTCATCAAAAATAACATGCACAAATTGTTCAATTAATAATGAGCGTTGTTGAAAACTCTATAACCTTTGGGTTAGAAGTGTACCCCATAAAGATGCCTTCATCTGATTTGGCATCTAACTTGCCAATGTCCCTTTTTCCATTGTTGTGGATGAAGCAAGGACATCCAAATATTTTGAAGTGACTGATCTTAGGTTTCTTTCCCTTGTAGAGTTCATAAGCAGTCTTTTCAGAATTGGCCTGATCATACCCTATTAATGATGTAGCTTGCAGTGTTGATGGCTTCGGCCCAAAAGTATCTTGGCAAGTCATATTCTGATAACATTGTTCTTGCCATATCCAAAGAGTTCTATTTTCCTCTCAGCAATTCCATTCTGTTGAGGTGTCCTTGGTGTTGAGAAGTTGTGCTCAATTCCTTGGTCATCACAGAACCTAGCAAATTTTTCATTTTGAAATTCACCACCATGATCTGATCGGATAGAGATAATTGTGAACTTCTGATCTTTCTGAACTTTCTTGCTGAAGCTGATAAAATTGTCAAAGGTGTCATCTTTGTGCTCTAGAAAGGATACCCAAGTAAATCTTGAGTAATCATCGACTATGACAAATCCAAAATTCTTTCCTCCAAGACTGGTAGTCCTCATTGGCCAAATAGATCATGTGAAGTAGTTCTAACGGCTTTGAGGTGGTCACTACTGTCTTTGATTTGAAGGAGTTCTTGGTGTGCTTTCCTCTTGCACAAGGTCTGCAGATACTATCCATTTTTGTGTTGACCTTTGGCAGACCTTCCACTAGATTTCTCTTTCTAAGCTTGTTTAATCCATCCAAACTGCAGTGGCCCAGTCTTCTGTGCCACAGCTCAGTTGATTGATCTTTGCTGGCTGCCAAACAGACATCTTGATCCTTGAGTTCCTCAAGATAGAGTACATACAAATTTCTTTCTCTACATGCTTCAAAGATGACTGCTCCATCCTTTAATATGCTGCATTTTGATTCTTGGAACTGAATCTGATGGCCTTTGTCACACAACTGGCTGATGCTAATGAGATTGTGCTTTAATCCTTTGACCAGCAACACATCTTCAATAACTGATTTTCCTTTGTTGTTACGGACCACTTCCTATCACTGTGCCTTTCCATTATCTCCATAAGTAACTGTTCCTTCTTCATCTTGGAGATTGACGAAAGCTTCTGGTTACCTGACATGTGTCTTGAGCATCCACTATCCAAATACCATTTGGATGCTCTTGAATTTCCCTGAATTTAAACATTAAGTTTTAGGTACCCAAGTTCTTTTGGGTCCTGAGGTGTTAGTATCATCAAATTTCCCTTTTATTATCCAATTTCTGTTCTTAGTGGGACAGGTTGCTTTACTGTGTCCAGTTTATTACAATGATTGCAATAGGTTGTTCTAGTTATTCTTTCAATTGGAGTGTATTTAAATTTTTGGTGTCTTTTGTCCTTTTCGGATATAAACTCAGGAGTTGGATAAATATTAGGAAAGATTTAGTTTCTTCATTTTCTGAGGGAGTGTAACCAAATCCAGTTTCTCTTGTTTGATTTTTTAGCTCCTTTTATCATTAGAAGGGGTTTATTATTTGTGAACTTGTTTATAGTGCTTGTTAAGTGTTCATTTCTTTAATTAGTCTTTCTATTTCTGTTTTAAGTTCACTTATGTCTTCTTGTTTTTCTAAGTGTGATATTTTTCTGTTTTTCTCTTTAGATCTTCATATAATAATTCATTTCTTCTTTTATGTTCAATTATTTTTTTCAAGTTCATTTTCTGCTTTAGGTCTGAATTAGTGTTTTCTAAACAGATTACATTTTTCTTACTAACTTTAAGCAATTTAGATACTTCTTTATATTTATCATAAAGTTTAAAGGCACTTTCTAGATTATCCGAATCTGAATCATTACAGGAATCAAATGAAGAGTCAGAAGTTACCTTGTCTTCGGTGTTGGCCATGAGAGCCAGGTTGGCTTCTTCTCCATCACTGCTTGAGCTTGACTCATGTCTGAGTCACTGCTGTTCTTCCAAGCAGCTGCCATTGCTTTCTTTTTATACTTCTTGAATTTTCTGAAATTATCCTTCTTCTTGTGATCATTCTTCTAAGCATTGGACAATCTGCCTTGATGTGTCCAGGCTTCTTGCATTCATAGCATATCTTCTTCTTTCTTCGAATCCTTTACTTCTGATTTCTGAAATCTTTATTTTTCTAAAGAATCTTCTCCCAGACTGGAGCTTCTTTTCTTTGCTAGAATTCTTTGAAGTCTTCGAGACAGCATTGCTTCCTCATCATCACTGTCCTTACTGCTTTCATTGTTGTCCAGTGATTCTTCTGATATTCTTCATGGGCCTTGAGAGCGTTTGATTGCTTCTTTCTGCTGGAGGATTCTCCTAATCTCTCCATATTTATCTCATGAGCCATGAGGGATCCTATTAACTTCTCCAATGACATTAGTTTTAGATCATTGGCTTCCTCAATGGCTGTTACTTTTGGAATCCATGAGGATGGCAGAGATCTGAGGATCTTCCTGACCATATCTGGTACAGCATAGATTTTTCCTAATCCAGCTAACCATTTGTGATATCTGTAAATCTACTAAACATTTGGGTTATGGATTCACCTGACTGCATCTGGAATCTTTCATATTGGGTCACAAGAATGTCGATTCTTGTCTCCTTTACCTTGTCTGTCCCTTCATAGGTAATCCTGAGCTTTTCCCACATTTCCATTGCGGATTTGCAGGCTGAAACTCTGTTGAATTCTTTCTTGCTGAGGGCACAGCACAGGATGCTCTTGGCTTTGCAGTTTAAGGAGATTTTTCTTCTATCTTCATCTGTCCACTGAGCCTTTGCATTGGTGACTAGAAGATCGCCTTCTTCCACAATGGACCATATCATGTAATCGTGACCGTGTAGAAAGTACTCCATTCTTGTCTTCCAATAGGTATAATCTTCTCCATCAAACAAGGGAGGTCTGTTGACTAACTGACCTTCGAAGTTACCTTGGGCTGCCATGGATTTTTACTCTTCAGATCGTTGGATCTTCTTCTTTGTCGAAGAGACTCGCTCTGATACCACTTGTTGCCCAGCTAGCTAGCCCAGAGGGGGGGGGGTGAATGGGTTATTTAAAAATAGATCTTAGATTGATAACTGTTCACTAAAAAGATTACACAACAACTTAACAAAGGTTAGAGTTAAGAGAATGAAACAACAAACGCACAAAGAACATAACCACAAGATGCAAGGATTTTATCCTGGTTCGGAACTCCTTTCCACATAGAGACCTACGTCCAGTCCCTGAGCAATACCTCAGGATATCACTATCAAGGGTACTATCCCCCTCACGGATCCTTACACCCAGCCTCACTGGTCTTCCTTCAACCTGAAGGGAATATAACCACCCTGGATACCACCAGGTTTTCCTTCACACAAAAGGGAATACAACCACCCTGGATACCACCAGGTCTTCCTTCACACAGAAGGGAATACAACCACTAAAAGTAAGCACAAGAACAAGCTTTAGGAACTAGCTCAACCAGCTACAATTTGAAGCAAACAAGCCTCGAGAGAGAAAGGATTTTGACACTGGTTTCTCTCAAAGACTTTACTGGCTCTCACAGGAATTTCTTTTTCAACACAGAGAGCTAAAGAGCTGAGATCAATTGGAATGGAGTGCTTCGCTCTTGTTTGAACTACAGAAGACTTGAAGGATTGGCTATTCTCTATCACAGAATGTTGTGTCTTCCAAAATCCTTCTTCTCAGTCTTGTAGTCTTGTATTTAAGCTTCTTCTTGAAATTTGAACGTTAAAGATCTGTTGTCTCTCATTCTGGTGTACGTTAGACTGGTCTGCAAGGAAGCTTCTGATCTTCAGTCTTTTATCCTTTAGTACACGCCAAAGAAATATTTTGATATCTTGTATCTTTTATGTCCAACGTTGTACAGATAAATCTTGTCAGGTATCTGTAAGCATATCAACAATAAATAGGAGACAGCTAGAACTGTCGTTGATTGTCAGTCACAGTTGGAAAAGATAATGCTAGTTTTAGCAAAGCTCCTTTCTGTCAAAATAAGGATGTAGGCAGAATAGCACAATAGTGAAGATATCGTCTGCATGCATGAGAGATACGTTCAGAGTGCATTGAATGCATAGCAGTCAAATAGACGAGATACGACTTTGACTATTCAACGTATATTAAGAGTATTATATTGATATAACAATGAAATCGATATGAACAAAGCCGATGCCTTTATGACTTATGAAATCGTTATAAGTTGATAGGCAAATCGTTATGACAGAGCATCACTAAATCATAATAATGAAATCGTTATATTGATAGGCAAATCGTTATGACAGAGCATCATTAAATCAATAATGAATCGTTATAAGTGATAGGTATCGTTATGACAGAGCATCATTAAATCATAATAATGAAATCGTTATAAGTACTTATGAAATTGTTGTGCAAGACAAATCGTTGTAAGCATCAAAGAAAACGTGAGATTACTTACAAGTCGTTACTGTAAGCAAATCGTTATGAACAATATAGAAATCGTTATGAATTCTACAGAAATCGTTACGACGAGCAAATCGTTATGAACAATATAGAATCGTTATGAATTATATAAAATCGTTACGACGAGCAAATCATTATGATCAATATAGAAATCGTTATGATTCTACAGAAATCGTTACGACGAGCAAATCGTTATGAACAATATAGAAATCGTTATGAATTCTACAGAAATCGTTACGACGAGCAAATCGTTACGAGGTCTTAAGAATTGTTATGACAACTTAAGAAATCGTTGCGACGAGCAAATCGTTACGAGGTCTTAAGAAATCGTTATGACAACTTAGAAATCGTTGCGACGAGCAATCGTTACGAGGTCTTAAGAAATTGTTATGACAACTTAAGAAATCGTTGCGACGAGCAAATCGTTACGAGGTCTTAGAAATCGTTATGACAGCTTAAGAAATCGTTGCGACGAGCAAATCGTTACGAGGTCTTAAGAAATCGTTATGACAGCTTTCGTTACGAGGTCTTAAGAAATCGTTTGACAACTTAAGAAATCGTTGCGACAAGCAATCGTTACGAGTCTTAAGAAATCGTTATGACATCTTAAGAAATCGTTGCGACGAGCAAATCGTTACAAGGTCTTAAGAAATCTTTATGACAACTTAAGAAATCGTTACGGAGACTTGGCAAGACTTTATAACTTGCAAAGAACCGATGTCTTAGCAAGTCATTATGATGTATGAAGAAGTCGATGCAATGACTTGGGAAAAATATGAAGTGAGAGTTTTACCTGATTGTCTTGAACTTCCTTTTACTTTTATTTCCTGTCCTCAAGGCTCAAGTAATTCATTAGTATTGTTTTGTTAATCATCAAAATTAACATATAAATAAGTGAATTAATTTATATGGGGAAAGTTTGGTCATCACGTGGGTCCTGTGAAAATAAGAGTAAGTTACCACAATGACATAAAGAATTATATTAATAAATACCGCAATGCATACAAATCAAAGTATACATACCTGCTGCCGGTGGTAGCGGTGCAGAGGTCGGTGGTAGCGTTGTAGAAAAGGAAGTAAATCTCCTCCTACTACCCTCTCCCCTCCCACCTGAAGAAGTCCCACGCCGTCCTCGAACCATATCTTCAACCGTAATAAATACATGCATATTCATCAAATAGTGGAAGAAAAATGGGCAGACACAGAAGTATTAAAATACAGAGTATTAAAATTTTAGGTAAAATTGTATACCATTATCAAACATTCTCCATTTCATCTTCAGATGTTGGAGATATATCAAATTCAGCATTCACATCTTCATTATCAGATTCATTTGATCACTAATATATTCCTCCTCATCAGAGTCCCCCAACTGTATTTCAAGTTGTTCTCGATCGACTTCTTCCAATTCATTCTCTTTAGATAAAGACAGTGCCTCCACAGATTCATCACTAGAAGCAGGCAACTCTACATCATCACCCAATCTG
>JACBKR010005335.1:0-17691 GCA_014218235.1 Colocasia esculenta | reverse complement strand
ACGCTCCAAGTCGTCTTAACCAAGTTAGTTTAGTTAAAAAATGAAAAACTTCGGTTGAGGGACCAAATTAGAAATACTCATCCGATTGCCCTCCGGTTTGTTCCAGCACGTCGGGTCGATGAGTGTGACTTGTGGAAACTGACGGAGTTCAATTCGGACTCCCGGTTTGACCGCGACGCTCCAAGTCGTCTTAACCAAGTTAGTTTAGTTAAAAAATGAAAAACTTCGGTTTCAGGGACCAAATTAGAAATACTCATCTAATTGGCCTCCGGTTTGTTCCAGCACGGTCGGGTCGATGAGTGTGACTTGTGGAAACTGACGGAGTTCAATTCGGACTCCGGTTTGACCTCGACGCTCCAAGTCGTCTTAACCAAGTTAGTTTAGTTAAAAATGAAAAACTTCGTTTGAGGGACCAAAATTAGAAATACTCATCCGATTGGCCTCCGGTTTGTTCCAGCACGGTCGGGTCGATGAGTGTGACTTGTGGAAACTGACAGAGTTCAATTCGGACTCCCGGTTTGACCGCGACGCGCCAAGTCGTCTTAACCAAGTTAGTTTAGTTAAAAATGAAAAACTTCGATTTGAGGGACCAAAATTAGAAATACTCTTCCAATTGGCCTCCGGTTTGTTCCAGCACGGTCGGGTCGATGAGTGTGACTTGTGGAAACTGACGGAGTTCAATTCGGACTCCCGGTTTGACCTCGACGCTCCAAGTCGTCCTAACCAAGTTAGTTTAGTTAAAAAATGAAAAACTTCGGTTTGAGGGACCAAAATTAGAAATACTCATCCGATTGCCCTCCGGTTTGTTCCAACACGGTCGGGTCGATGAGTGTGACTTGTGGAAACTGACAGAGTTCAATTCGGACTCCCGGTTTGACCGCGACGCGCCAAGTCTTCTTAACCAAGTTAGTTTAGTTAAAAAATGAAAAACTTCGGTTTCATGGTCCAAAATTAGAAATACTCATCTAATTGACCTCCGGTTTGTTCCAGCACGGTCGGGTCGATGAGTGTGACTTGTGGAAACTGACAGAGTTCAATTCGGACTTCCGGTTTGACTTCGACGCTCCAAGTCGTCTTAACCAAGTTAGTTTAGTTAAAAAATGAAAAACTTCGATTTGAGGGACCAAAATTAGAAATACTCATCTGATTGCCCTCCGGTTTGTTCCAGCACGGTAGGGTCGATGAGTGTGACTTGTGGAAACTGACGGAGTTCAATTCGGACTCCCGGTTTGACCTCGACGCTCCAAGTCGTCTTAACCAGTTAGTAGTTAAAAAATGAAAAACTTCGGTTTGAGGGACCAAAATTAGAAATACTCATCCGATTGCCCTCCGGTTTGTTCCAGCACGGTCGGGTCGATGAGTGTGACTTGTGGAAACTGACGGAGTTCAATGCGGACTCCCGGTTTGACCTCGACGCTCCAAGTCGTCTTAACCAAGTTAGTTTAGTTAAAAAATGAAAAACTTCGGTTTGAGGGACCAAAATTAGAAATACTCATCCGATTGCCCTCCGGTTTGTTCCACACATGGTCGGGTCGATGAGTGTGACTTGTGGAAACTGACGGAGTTCAATTCGGACTCCCGGTTTGACCGCGACGCGCCAAGTCGTCTTAACCAAGTTAGTTTAGTTAAAAAATGAAAAACTTCGATTTGAGGACCAAATAGAAATACTCTTCCAATTGGCCTCCGGTTTGTTCCAGCACGGTCGGGTCGATGAGTGTGACTTGTGGAAACTGACGGAGTTCAATTGGGACTCCGGTTTGACCTCGACGCTCCAAGTCGTCTTAACCAAGTTAGTTTATTTAAAAATGAAAAACTTCGATTTGAGGGACCAAAATTAGAAATACTCATCCGATTGGCCTCCGTTTGTTCCAGCACGGTCGGTCGATGAGTGTGACTCGTGGAAACTGACATAGTTCAATTCGTCTTCCGTTTGACTGCGGCGCTCCAAGTCGTTTTAACCAAGTTAGTTTAGTAAAAAATGAAAAACTTCGTTTGAGGGACCAAAATTAGAAATACTCATCCGATTGCCCTCCGGTTTGTTCCAGCACGGTCGGGTCGATGAGTGTGACTTGTGGAAACTGACATAGTTCAATTCGGACTCCCGGTTTGACCGCGACGCTCCAAGTCGTCTTAACCAAGTTAGTTTAGTTAAAAAATGAAGAACTTCGGTTTCATGGTCCAAAATTAGAAATACTCATCTAATTGACCTCCGATATGTTCCAGCACGGTCGGGTCGATGAGTGTGACTTGTGGAAACTGACGGAGTTCAATTCGGACTCCCGGTTTGACTTCGACGCTCCAAGTCGTCTTAACCAAGTTAGTTTAGTTAAAAAATGAAAAACTTCGGTTTGAGGGACCAAAATTAGAAATACTCATCCGATTGCCCTCCGGTTTTTTCCAGCACGGTCGGGTCGAAGAGTGTGACTTGTGGAAACTGACGGAGTTCAATTCGGACTCCCGGTTTCACCGCGACGCGCCAAGTCGTCTTAACCATTTAGTTTAGTTAAAAAATGAAAAACTTCGATTTGAGGGACCAATTAGAAATACTCTCCAATTGGCCTCCGGTTTGTTCCAGCACGGTCGGGTCGATGAGTGTGACTTTTGTGGACTTGAACTGACGGAGTTCAATTCGGACTCCTCCCGTTTGACTCGACGCTCCAAGTCGTCTTAACCAAGTTACTTTAGTTAAAAAATGAAAAACTTCGGTTTGAGGGACCAAAATTAGAAATACTCATCCGATTGCCCTCCGGTTTGTTCCAACACGGTCGGGTCGATGAGTGTACTTGTGGAAACTGACGGAGTTCAATTCGGACTCCCGGTTTGACCGCGACGCGCCAGTTCGTCTTAACCAAGTTAGTTTAGTTAAAAAATGAAGAAACTTCGTTTCATGGTCCAAAATTAGAAATACTCATCTAATTGACCTCCGTTTTGTTCCAGCACGGTCGGGTCGATGAGTGTGACTTGTGGAAACTGACGGAGTTCAATTCGGACTCCTGGTTTGACCTCGACGCTCCAAGTCGTATTAACCAAGTTAGTTTAGTTAAAAAATGAAAAACTTCGGTTTGAGGGACCAAAATTAGAATACTCATCCGATTGCCCTCCGGTTTGTTCCAGCACGGTCGGGTCGATGAGTGTGACTTGTGGAAACTGACGGAGTTCAATTCGGACTCCCGGTTGACCGCGACGCGCCAAGTCGTCTTAACTAAGTTAGTTTAGTTAAAAAAAGAAATACTTCGATTTGAGGGACAAAAATTAGAAATACTCTTCCAATTGGCCTCCGGTGTTCCAGCACGGTCGGGTCTGAGTGTGACTTGTGGAAACTGACGGAGTTCAATGGGACTCTCGGTTTGACCTCGACGCCAAGTCGTCTTAACCAAGTTAGTTTAGTTAAAAAATGAAAAACTTCGATTTGAGGGACCAAAATTAGAAATACTCATCCGATTGGCCTCCGGTTTGTTCCAGCACGGTCGGGTCGATGAGTGTGACTCGTGGAAACTGACATAGTTCAATTCGGTCTTCCGGTTTGACTGCGGCGCTCCAAGTCGTTTTAACCAAGTTGGTTTAGTTAGAAAATGAAAAACTTCGGTTTGAGGGACCAAAATTAGAAATACTCATCCGATTGCCCTCCGGTTTGTTCCAGCACGGTCGGGTCGATGAGTGTGACTTGTGGAACTGACATAGTTCAATTCGGACTCCCGGTTTGACCGCGACGTGCCAAGTCGTCTTAACCAAGTTAGTTTAGTTAAAAAATGAGAACTTCGGTTTCAGGGTCCAAAATTAGAAATACTCATCTAATTGACCTCCGACATGTGTTCCAGCACGGTCGGGTCGATGATGAGTGGACTTGTGGAAACTGACGGAGTTCAATTCGGACTCCCGGTTGACTTCGACGCTCCAAGTCGTCTTAACAAGTTAGTTTAGTTAAAAAATGAAAAACTTCGGTTTGAGGGACCAAAATTAGAAATACTCATCCGATTGCCCTCCGTTTTTTCCAGCACGGTCGGGTCGAGAGAGTGTGACTTGTGGAAAATGACGGAGTTCAATTCGGACTCCGGTTTGACCGCGACGCGCAAGTCGTCTTAACCAATTTAGTTTAGTTAAAAATGAAATACTTCGATTGAGGGACCAAAATTAGAAATACTCTTCAATTGGCCTCCGGTTTGTTCCAGCACGGTCGGGTCGATGAGGTGATGTGGTGTGACTTGTGGAAACTGACGGAGTTCAATTCGGACTCCCGGTTTGACCTCGACGCTCCAAGTCGTCTTAACCAAGTTACTTTAGTTAAAAAATGAAAACTTCGGTTTGAGGGACCAAAATAGAGAAATACTCATCTGATTGCCCTCCGGTTTGTTCCAACACGGTCGGGTCGATGAGTGTGACTTGTGGAAACTGACGGAGTCAATTCGGACTCCCGGTTTGACGCGACGCGCCAAGTCGTCTTAACCAAGTTAGTTTAGTTAAAAAATGAAGAACTTCGGTTTCATGGTCCAAAATTAGAAATACTCATCTATTGGACCTCGGTTTGTTCCAGCACGGTCGGGTCGATGAGTGTGACTTGTGGAAACTGACGGAGTTCAATTCGGACTCCCGGTTTGCCTCGACGCTCCAAGTCGTCTAACCAAGTTAGTTAGTTAAAAAATGAAAACTTCGGTTTGAGGGACCAAAATTAGAAATACTCATCCGATTGCCCTCCGGTTGTTCCAGCACGGTCGGGTCGATGAGTGTGACTTAGGAAATGACGGAGTTCAATTCGGACTCCCGGTTTGACCGCGACGGCCAAGTCGTCTTAACCAAGTTAGTTTAGTTAAAAATGAAAATACTCGATTTGAGGGACCAAAATTAGAAATACTCTTCCAATTGGCCTCCGGTTTGTTCCAGCACGGTTGGGTCGATGAGTGTGACTTGTGGAAAAGCATAGTTCAATTCAGACTTCGGTTTGACTGCGACGCTCCAAGTCGTTTTAACCAAGTTAGTTAGTTAAAAAATGAAAAACTTCGGTTTGAGGGACCAAAATTAGAAATACTCATCTGATTGCCTCCGGTTTGTTCCAGCACGGTCGGGTCGATGAGTGTGACTTGTGGAATCTGACATAGTTCAATTCGGACTCCCGGTTTGACCGCGACGCGCAAGTCGTCTAACCAAGTTAGTTTAGTTAAAAAAATGAAAACTCGGTTTCATGGTCAAAATTAGAAATACTCATCTAATTGACCTCCGGTTTGTTCCAGCACGGTCGGGTCGATGAGTGTGACTTGTGGAAACTGACGGAGTTCAATTCGGACTCCCGGTTTGACCTCGACGCTCCAAGTCGTCTTAACCAAGTTAGTTTAGTTAAAAAATGAAAAACTTCGATTTGAGGGACCAAAATTAGAAATACTCATTCCGATTGGCCTCCGGTTTGTTCCAGCACGGTCGCGTCGATGAGTGTGACTCGTGGAAATGACATAGTTCAATTCGGTCTTTTCGGTTTGACTGCGGCGCCAAGTCGTTTTAACCAAGTTAGTTTAGTTAGAAAATGAAAAACTTCGGTTTGAGGGACCAAAATTAGAAATACTCATCCGATTGCCCTCCGTTTGTTCCAGCACGGTCGGGTCGATGAGTGTGACTTGTGGAAACTGACATAGTTCAATTCGGACTCCCGGTTTGACCGCGACGTGCCAAGTCGTCTTAACCAAGTTAGTTTAGTTAAAAAATGAAGAACTTCGGTTCATGGTCCAAAATTAGAAATACTATCTAATTGACCTCCGATATGTTCCAGCACGGTCGGGTCGATGAGTGTGACTGTGGAAAACTGACGGAGTTCAATTCGGACTCCCGGTTGACTTCGACGTCCAAGTCGTCTTAACAAGTTAGTTTAGTTAAAAAATGAAAAAACTTCGGTTTGAGGGACCAAAATTAGAAATACTCATCCGATTGCCCTCCGGTTTTTTCCAGCACGGTCGGGTCGAAGAGTGTGACTTGTGGAAACTGACGGAGTTCAATTCGGACTCCCGGTTTCACCGCGACGCGCCAAGTCGTCTTAACCAATTTAGTTTAGTTAAAAAATGAAATACTTCGATTTGAGGGACCAAAATTAGAAATACTCTTCCAATTGGCCTCCGGTTTGTTCCAGCACGGTCGGGTCGATGAGTGTGACTTGTGGTGTGACTTGTGGAAACTGACGGAGTTCAATTCGGACTCCCGGTTTGACCTCGACGCTCCAAGTCGTCTTAACCAAGTTACTTTAGTTAAAAAATGAAAAACTTCGGTTTGAGGGACCAAAATTAGAAATACTCATCCGATTGCCCTCCGGTTTGTTCCAACACGGTCGGGTCGATGAGTGTGACTTGTGGAAACTGACGGAGTTCAATTCGGACTCCCGGTTTGACCGCGACGCGCCAAGTCGTCTTAACCAAGTTAGTTTAGTTAAAAAATGAAGAACTTCGGTTTCATGGTCCAAAATTAGAAATACTCATCTAATTGCCTCGGTTTGTTCCAGCACGGTCGGGTCGATGAGTGTGACTTGTGGAAATGACGGAGTTCAATTCGGACTCCCGGTTTGACCTCGACGCTCCAAGTCGTCTTAACCAAGTTAGTTTAGTTAAAAAATGAAAAACTTCGGTTTGAGGGACCAAAATTAGAAATACTCATCCGATTGCCCTCCGGTTTTTCCAGCACGGTCGGGTCGATGAGTGTGACTGTGGAAAACTGACGGAGTTCAATTCGGACTCCGGTTGGACCGCGACGCGCCAAGTCGTCTTAACCAAGTTAGTTTAGTTAAAAAATGAAATACTTCGATTTGAGGGACCAAAATTAGAAATACTCTTCCAATGGCCTCCGGTTTGTTCCAGCACGGTTGGTCGATGAGTGTGGACTTGTGGAAACTGACATAGTTCAATTAGGGTTCCGGTTTGACTGCGACGCTCCAAGTCGTTTAACAGAGTTAGTTAGTTAAAAAATGAAAAACTTCGGTTGAGGGACCAAAATTAGAAAAAATCTGATTGTCCTCATGTGACCTCGACGGTTTGGACCATAGTCAATGTGGGACTTGGTGTGACTTGGGAACGCAAGTCGGAATACGGACACGTTTACCCGACGGCCAAGTCGTCTTAACCAAGTTTAGTTTAGTTAAAAAATGAAGAACTTCGGTTTCATGGTCCAAAATTAGAAATACTCTCTAATTGACCTCCGGTTTGTTCCCAGCACGGTCGGGTCGATGAGTGTGACTTGTGGAAACTGACGGAGTTCAATTCGGACTCCCGTTTGACCTCGACGCTCCAAGTCGTCTTAACCAAGGTAGTTTAGTTAAAAAATGAAAAACTTCGGAATTTTGAGGGACACCAAAGAAATACTCAGATTGTTTTTGTTACGGTCGCGATGAGTGTGACTTGTGGAAACTGACGGAGTTCAATTCGGACTCCCGGTTTGACCGCGACGCCAAGTCGTCTTAAACCAAGTTAGTTTAGTTAAAAAATGAAGAACTTCGGTTTCATGGGACCAAAATTAAAAATACTCATCTAATTGACCTCGGTTGTTCCAGCACGGTCGGGTCGATGAGTGTGACTTGTGGAAAAATGACGGAGTTCAATTCGGACTCCGGCTTGACCTCGACGCTCCAAGTCGTCTTAACAAGTAGTTTAGTAAAAATGAAAAACTTTGGGTTTGAGGGACCAAAATTAGAAATACTCATCCGATTGCCCTCCGGTTTGTTCCAGCACGGTCGGGTCGATGAGTGTGATTGTGGAAATGACGGAGTTTAATCGGACTCCGGTTTGACCGCGACGCGCCAAGTCTGTCTTAACCAAGTTAGTTTAGTTAAAAAATGAAATACTTCGATTTGACGGACCAAAATTGATATACTCTTCCAATTGCCCTCCGGTTTGTTCCAGCACTGTCGGGTCGAAGGTGTGTGAGTTGTGACTTGTGGAAACTGACGGAGTTCAATTCGGACTCCGGTTTGACCTCGACGCTCCAAGTCATCTTAAAAACAAGTTAGTTTAGTGTTAAGAAAAAAATAAAAAACTTCGATTGGGGGACCAAAATTAGAAATACTCATCGATTGGCCTCCGGTTTGGTTCCAGCACAGTCAGGGTCCGGATGAGTGTGACTTGTGGAAACGTGACGTAGTTCAATTCGGACTCCCGGTTTGACTCGACGCTCCAAGTCGTCTTAACCAGTTAGTTTAGTTAAAAACTGAAAAACTTCGGTTTGAGGGACCAAAATTAGAAATACTCATCCGTTGCCCTCCGGTTTGTTCCAGCACGGTCGGGTCGATGAGTGTGACTTGTGGAAACTGACGGAGTTAAATTCGGGAACTCCCAGTTTGACCGCGACGCGCCAAGTCGTCTTAACCAAGTTAGTTTAGTTAAAAAATGAAGAACTTCGGTTTCATGGTCCAAAATTAGAAATACTCATCTAATTGGCCTCCATGCTTATAGTTTTATTTAATTTATGCTTCTAAAATAAGTTATTATTGCTTATAATAGTATTTAATTTTAACTTATTACATGTTATATATGTATTGTAGTTCTTCATCGGGTGGAGTGGGAGGACACGAGGATGAAGACGAAGCGAGGCATCATGATTGTCATTTCATTATTATTATTGTTGTTGACATTTTTATTATTATTGTTGGCATTATGTTATTGTGATGTGTGGATATTTTTATTCTTATGTGGACATTTTATTATTCTGATGTTGTGGGACATTTTATTATTCTTGTGTTGTAGATATTTTTATTATTGTTGATGTTGTCGACATTTTATATTGTTTTGTTGTGAATATTTTTATTATTTTTGTGTTGTAGACATTTTTATTGTGGACAATTATATGTTGTGGATATTATTATTTATTTAAGCAGGTTATTTTCATAAAATGTATATTTTAAAAATAGAGACGATTAGGGACGAAATGATTCGGTCCCTATTCGGTCCCTATTTAGGGACTGAATATTCGGCCCTAAATAGAGACCGAAATGAGGTGGTCCCAATTCAGTCCCTAGACATAGGGACTGAATAGGGACCGAATAAATTCAGTCCCTATTTAGGGACTGAAAGTATTCGGTCCCAATTCGGTCCCTAAATAGGGACCGAATAGGGACCGAATTATTTCGGTCCCTAATAGGACCGAATGATTCGATCCCAATTCAGTCCCTATTGTAGGGACTGAATGGGACCGAATAAGATCGGTCCCTAAATAGGGACCGCACATATTCGGTCCCTATTCAGTCCCCAAATAGGACCGAAAGTGACCGAATGTTCAGTCCCTAACTAGGGACCGAATATTCGGTCCCTATTCGGTCCTCTATCTTAGGGACCGAACTGGGACCGAATACTTTCGGTCCCTAAATAGGGACCGATCTTATTCGGTCCCTATTCGTCCCTATTTAGTGACCGAATAGGGACCGAATTTAGTCGTGTCACAGATTTGTGACCAGAAGTTTTTGACCGACATATTCGGTCACTATTCGGTCCCTATTCGGTCTCTGAGCTGCTTAGGGACCGAATAGAGACCAAATAGAGACCGAATATTTCGGTCTCTATTTCTGATTTTCCTTGTAGTGATCTATCTTCCCCCTGCAATTCCACTTAATTTTCTACATAAAATGTATATCCTAATAACAAATACAGTAACACTGAGATGTGAACTTTACCCTGAGATCCAGCATGGTTTCGTCCTGGTAGCTGAGGCCCTCCTCAGCTGCTGGATGCTGGCTCTCCACCTCTGTTGAAAACAATTTAGTACACTTTTATTGTAAAATTGCAAGAGACCAAACATACTAATCTATTGAAACATACGTTTACCTTTTGGAGGAAGAAGACGAAGGTGGCACTGCTCGGATGGTCGACAGGGAGGCAAAATTTCATACACATTAGAAAATAGAATTTCAAATAAACAACAATATAGAAATTTACCTGTCACTGGGACGACGGGCGTGGACGGGGAGGCAGTCCCTGCAAAATTTCATACACATTAGAAATTATGAATTTCAAATAAACAACAATATAGAAATTTACCTGTCGCTGGGACGACGGCGCGTGGACGGGGAGGCAGTCCCTGCAAAATTTCATACACATTAGAAATTATGAATTTCAAATAAACAACAATATAGAAATTTACATGTCGCTGGGAAGAGGGCGTGGACGGGGAGGCAGTCCCTGTAAAATTGTATGTACGTTAGTCCGTGAATGAAATATAAACAATAATACCCTATGGTTTTTGTGTACATATGCATATACCTGTCGCGGACCTAGAGGCAGACTGGAGTCATTCGGCACTTCTTCATTTGTTTTTATCTTCATGAATATTGAACTCCGGACAGCAGCATCGACAACCATGTCTACGTACGTACTTGTGGAGGCAAGTAATTAGCTGGTGCAGACGACTGAATATTCAACTCACCATGACACGACCATAACTCCATTCACTATTCCACGGTACATCGACCGATTCTCATAAAACATTTTTCCTACAGATTAAATGTCATGTCCCGAGTTAAAATCCAACACACCCTCACATCATTCAAGTACCATACATATGTACATACGTTATATGGAGAGTCCCAGAGCTAATGGGTGAAATTAAGCGTTGACGTAAAGATAAATGAAGAGTAAAACACATGAATATCAAAAAATTTGAGCACTATATAATACTTAATGGTATTGAACATTAAAAACAACACAAACCGTGATGTCTTCATATTAGGCCACCACCACTTGATCGGCTCTTTATTCACCAGCTTCTCAGTAGATTTCCTAGGAGTGAACTAACCACTGATATCCCTAAATATAATTTGTCAAATACATCTCTTCGTACATAATGAGAAGACATAACTTTGAGAATGTCAAGTTCTTTGACACAATTATTTTTCACAAATTTACACCAGTCTTTTCCAATAAAACATACATACTACCACACCAACTGCGTCTTAAGATTACAGAATATCACACTCCTTTTTCATCTTGAACAATAACAGATAATCCACTTTTTTTTCTAAACTTTGTCTTTCTTCTTTCTGAATAATTTTATGATTTTCTTCATCTTCTCTTTCACCAAAAGTAAACCATCATGCAATCTTCGAATATCGAGCGGAAATATTTTACGTTCAAATAAACAAGTACTGTGATACGTTGGACATTGTTCTTCTTTGAGTCTAATTTTCAATCGCGAACTCTCATCAATATTAGAAAAAAAATTATAACATTTTATTCATGAGTAATTAAAAATATGAAAATAAATCATAATATGGTAAATATGAAAAGATCAATCAAATGGCTACAAATAAACATACAAATGTTGAATGATTAACTTGCAGTGTGAAATTTGTGAAAGTAAACAATATGTTTAACAAAGAAAGTCATTGCATGTTTATTTTCATGTCAAGCGTAAAAAATAACAGCGAGCAAGATAAATAAAAAATAACGTAATTACCAAAAGCTTTGAATATAAGCAATTAGAAGAAGGAACTTGTAGGTCCGGATCTAATTTTTAGGAATTTTAACAATACACACACACCAAACATCAAGGTGTTAGCTTATGTGCTATCCACAGTAAGAGAAGTACTCTAAACAATTTCAAATGAGCATTTCAAATCCAAACAAATACTATCTTTTAATCTCCCATCCAAATTGACTTTCATAAACTTTTATTATTATGGAGCTTTCATATTGATTTATGATTGCACAACTACTTTGAAAACTCCATTAGACTAACACATATAATTAGGAAGATGAGTTGACTAGATCTCCTTGGGCAATCTGGAGGTTACTGTCTATATAGTTTATGTTATATTTTTTATATTTACTGTATAGTCTGTGAATTTAGGTTTTCTCCTTTTTAGATTTTCACTGGTAGAAGAAGAAGATTGTTCTGAAGCCATAGGTCTACAAGACGATACAAGACGCAGGCCAGCCAAAATGTTGAAGGGGAAGGGGGGCGCCAGGAGGGGAGGGGTGGGCTGGACGGGGAGGGGGAGGGGGGGCATTTGTACTCGACGAATTGTACTCGACGAATTTTCATATTTAAAACACTTAATAATAGATTCATTGCTTACATTCTCAAATAAATATTTCTCAAGTAGTCAAATCAAGTTCATCAACAGAAGTAGATTCTTGATGACTTGAGAGTGGAGTTCTACAACTACTAGAACTTCCTGCAGTGCTTTGTCCCAGTGGCGGATCCTGAAACTTAGTCCAGTGGGTCACTTGGACCAATTTTCAAGATTCTTGATAATTTATTATATTTTATTAAAAATTTAAAAAAATTCAATCATACACAAATATGCTCTTTCACTTCATCTTGCAAATTTGGATGATAATCTGATATCTTTTCAACAAATATGCTCTTCTCACTTCATCTTGCAAAATTGGATGATAATCTGATATCTTTTTCCTTAATCCTGGATCTGATTCTAAAGAAGTCAGTCCAAATGTTCCTCTAATTGTGCTACATTGTTCTTGCACTTCATTAGTGGAAGAAGATCCTTGCAATGGACTTCTAGAACTACTAGAACTTGATGCATTACCTTGTTCTTCACTTAATTTCCACCAATAATGCGAGAGAGAGAGAGGAGAGAGAGACAGAGACAGAGAGATAGAGAGAGAGAGAGAGAGAGAGAGAGAGCGCAGGAGAGAGGAAAAGGGGGGTGGGGGTTTCGGCGGAGGAAGTAAAGGTATTTTACGACGGCATTTCCGACTACAAATATCCGTCGGAACTCCGACGGATATTCGACGGATCGGAATATCCGTCGGAATTACTACCGACGGATATCTGACGGTAATATGTCCGTCGAAGATCCGTCGGTATTATCCTTACCGACGGATATTGCCGACGGAATTATTTCCATCGGAACTTCCGACTTATTGTTTGACGGACATTAGCACACTATTTCTTTTAATCTTACAATATAGCACATGTTGTTTTTTTATTTCTTACTCATGCACACATGCTTATGACATGGACACATGCTAGAAACTTTTCAGAAGTTTATGTTACTATCTAACAGTAACTAAACATTGATTAAATGAGATTTAACTAAACATGCTTCATGATTATAAAAATTTCATAAACTCATAACTATTAAAAATAGAAGTTAGAACATGCTCAGATTTTTATCTTAGGTTACTTACATGTGAAATAACACATTATAATTTTGTAGAATTTTTGAAGCATTATAACTATCTTTTGAATTAAATCAAATTTCAAGAGGACATTATGTAAACGCTTAAAAATTCTACAAAAGGGATAAAATGGGTTAAATAGTCTATAACAAGCTTATGATACTCAAAATCCTAGATCAAAATATTCTAAACATATTTCATGGTATAACTACTTTACAAAAATTAAATTTAACATGCATATGGTTCATTCTCATATAAGCAAAAATATATAAATTATATAATTATCAAGAAAAATATTCGAGGCTCCATGATCCTCTCATAGTGCTCAACACACTATGACAGAACCGTCAAAACCTATAAATACGCACAAACCTCACAAAATTATTAAATACATTCTATTCAGAAAATTTAGAAAAAAGGGGGTGGCTGGGGTGAGGAATGGAGGGGGGGGGGGGGGGGCGACAGGGGGGGGGGGAGGGGGGGGGGCGCTGTTGGGGAAGGGAGGGGGGGGCGACAGGGGAGGCGGGGTCTGGGATGAGAGGGGAGGGGGGGGGGCGACATGGTGGGGGGGGGGGAGGGGGGGGCGACGGGGGGGGGGGGGGGGGGGCGCCTGTTGGGGAAGGGAGGGGGAGGGGGGCGACAGGGGAGGCGGGGTCTGGGATGAGAGGGGGAGGGGGGTCTCGGTTAGCGGAGGTGGGGCCGCCGGTTGGGGAAGGGAGGGGGAGGGGGGGTGACAGGGAGGGGGGGCTGGGACGGGAGGGGGAGGGGGGGCCGACTGGGGGTGGGTCTCCGGTTGGGGGAGGGGGGGTTTCCGGAGGGAGTAGCGGGGGTGGGGAAGAGAGGGGGAAGGGGGGCGGATACATACCCGGCTGGCGGCACCGGTGGCGGAGCACGGCGGTGCGACGGGGCCGGTCGAGGCTGCAGGTGGTGAGGGGCGTGGCGGCGAGCGGCGACGGGGCGGTCGGGGCGGCGGCGGGGTGGCGCGACAGGCAGCGAGGGGCGCGGCGGCGAGCGTGAGAGAGAGGAGAGAGAGAGAGAGAGAGAGAGAGGAGAGAGAGAGAGAGAGAGAGAGAGAGGGTTTCGCGGGGGGAGGGAGGGAAATAGTTAAATTTTCGATGGACAATTCCGACGGAACTATTAAGTCGAAAACCGTCGGTAATATATAAGTACCGACGGAAATTTCCGGGCGGATATTATCCGTCGGTATTACGACGGATATTCCGACGGAACGATTTAGTCGGTAGTTCCGATGGATTTTCCGACGGAAATATTTCCGTCGGAAATACCGTCGGTAAAACCGCTTTCTCTTGTAGTGGTGCATGGGCACAGAACCTAGGGCAAATCCCCTAAATCCCAAGCAGCCACGTGGTCCAGACTAAATCACGATTTTGAATTTCAGTCGGAAGTGTGTCGACCTGCCCATGGGTGTGGTCGACACACTGTCACAGACTGGCAGAATAGCTTCTCTGGGAAGGGTCTCTAGTGTCGACCTGACTTGGTCTAGTGTCGACACCATATAGACATTCTTCAAAATAGGCCTTCTGGGAAAGCCCTCCAGTATCGACACTACTGCATCTGGTGTCGACCTGCTGTATAGGCCTGTTGACAGGGTTCTCTGGGAGTTGTCTCTAGTGTCGACCTGACTTGGTCTAGTGTCGACACTACTACACCATTTCTTCAACATTCTGCCTTAACTTTGAAGCATTGTGTCGACACCAGTGGGAGGTGTGTCGACACTACCTTTGCAAATAATGTTTGTCCCTGAGAAATAAACACATATTTCATTAGTCCAATGTATTATCATGAAAATAAATGATATTAAATATCAAGAGCATGTTGTTTAAACATTATTGTGATAAGTATAGAATGTATAACATGTTCCCATATCATCATCAAAATCACAATATATCATCATTAAAATGACAACATGTCATTATTACAATCAAAGTATGTCATCATTAAAATCACAATATGTCATCATTAACATAACAATATGTCATCATCAAAATCAAAGTATGAGTGATGTTCATTGGTTATCATTAAAATACAACTTTAGGAAATTCCCAAACATCTCCACCCAACAATCTCCCCCTTTTTGATGATGACAAAACATATCTCCCTTGACTGCAATAACTCCCCTTGACCATATACACCCTTTGAACTTTCTCCCCCTAGAAACCCTTCCTTCCCCCTAGAAACCTTTCTTCTCCCCCTTTTTGATAGCATCAAAAAGAAGATAAGTGAGAGAACCAAGGATTGTAAGAGATCAATTAATGAAATGAAGGAAATAAATGGTCGGTAGATCAAAATAATTGAGGCAAAGTGATATTGACATATGAGAGAAATTATTGTGTTTTTGTATTGTGCAACAAAGTTTAATCACAAAACACACTCAACACAAAGTATAGCAAAGTAGAATGATCTGAATGTAGTTAAAATAATGATGCAAATGTGAAATAAGTGGCCTATATGAATGAGCACAAATATTTAACAAGGATGTTAGGAGCTTTAGTTTAACACAATGTGGAATAATAGGTCTAAACTCAGTAACATGAACTTTATTAAGGTCTTAAGCTTTTCTATCATGTCTTGATTTGTTTTCATTTTGAACTGGGAAAGAATACAAGAATAATTAGTTAAATCTCACTTTTCAGTGCAAGGGATCACATTGATCAGATGCAAGACCTCCTGATTACTCATGGTTAACTTTCATTATTTTATACAGTTGAAAACTTTTATTCCACTTTTTGATGCGAAACAAATCACTTATTAGGTGAAATGACCCGGTTACTCAGTGGTTCAAGAATTGCATTGCTCTGTTTGTATCTTTCTAGATTGATCATTTTTCTTTTGATATTTTGCAGGAATATGTTTGCTTTGACCCGACAAGACATGACTACGAATTTAGAAAAATTATTCTTAACATGTGATAAATAAAGCTTAAACATACACAAGTGAAATATTAAGCCACTCATGTGCCTATAATGGTGTTTTGCAAATCATTTTTAAAACATTCAGTATTAAGATTGCTTAACCTTGAAATGATAATGAATCTTTGAAATTAAACTAAATGCACAATGAGTTAGTTTCAATGTTTTATTCTCTCATAAGAAAATAGCACAAGGACTCAAAACTTCTGATATTGGGGCTCAATATAGACAAGTAATGTCAAGGAATGTAACAATGACTCCCCTTTCATGTGACTCCCCTTCACAAGTGACATGAGGAAATGAGCAGAATGTTTATTGAAAGACAATGACTCCCCCTCAACAATTGCATACAAGACTCTTGATACTTGGCGAAGACATACTCATGCATAGTGAAAGTGTCCAGACAAGCCTGACTTGTCTTTCTTCAAATCACCATTGATATACTAAGAATCCCCATGCAATGTGAAGTGAGGTTCATTTGCAAGAAACATTTGGCAACAAACTAAATGGAGTTGATGATAAGTCAGATATGAAAGATATTTTTCAGCATTTCACTCTTTCTTTCTTTTGACTTACTCCCCAAAAGATATACATGATATAAAATATCATTTAAGTAATTCATATTGTTCATTCAAAGTGGTTTGCACAGAAAGATATGAACATGATCAAGCATATATCAACAGCAATTTATTGAAGGAGAAGTTTTTCAAAACTTAAAAAAAAAATGTTTCAAAGATTTAAAATAAAGTTTTTGAGATTTTCATTTTCTTGATGACCTTTATGCAGGAAAAGACTATTGATACTTGGCGGAGAATTTTTCTTACGCATGATGATAGTTTCCAGATAAGCCTAACTTGTCCTTTCACATTTCACCATTTGATATACCACATAGTCATGCAAAAAGGTCAATATTCTTTAGTTTTAGCATGAATTCATTGCATTTTCAAGAACATTTTTGCACTTTTTCAAATTTACTCCCCCTTAATATGTGCATGGAATGAAAAAGTTAGCAAGCACTTCAACATGATTATGCATACATTAGCTTTAATCATAACATGACTACTGGTACTTGGAGGAGTATTTTACTCACGCATAATGATAGCTTCCACAAGCATAACTTGTTTTTCCACATGTCATCATTTGATATACCAAAAAGTCAAAGCAGTTGATATGCACACAGAATCATGGGCACAGTAAGCAAGCATGATAACACAACATGATTCCAATGTTATGACACAAGTTCATTGTTGGGAGTACCATTGAAACACATTTCTCATTTTTTCAGATAAAAATTAAACATTCTTTCAATTCAGGCAATTCAAATTTGAAATGATAAAGAATTTTTACCTGAAAGGACTTCAATTGCTTTTAAAGATTTTACCGTGTTCTCCAATCATTCTTGCCTTGTACAACCAATATCTTGAATCCATTTACAATGTATGGCTGCAAGACTCCTCAGCTTGCTGATCAAGCTGGTTTTGGGACCCACACTTGTTTGGGTCCTGCAATGAAATCAATGTTAGAGTGCACAAAGATTTCTGATCCAAAATGATATTATTTTTGGTATAGATGCATTTCATTCATTGATAGAACTATGAACAGAATTAGTTTCAGATTTTCTTTTTACCTTGCTCAATGCATCTATGTTTTCATGAAGTTTTCTAATT